>JANEYF010000711.1:0-47500 GCA_029963845.1 Rhamnusium bicolor | reverse complement strand
TAAAAAAAAAAAAAAAAGAAAAAAAAAAAAAAAAAAAAAAATATTTTTTATATTTAAAAAGATAGGTTAATTTTAAATTTGGGGAGAGAATTTTTTTTTAAAAAAAAAAAAAAAAAAAAAAGGGGGGATTAAATAAAAAACCAAACCCACCCCCACCCAGTTTTAAAAAAAATATTAAAAAAAAGAAAAAAAATTTTTAAAAAAAAAAAAAAAATTTATAAAAAAAAAAAAAAATAATTAAAAAAAAAAGATTTTTGGTTTAATAAAAAATTTAAAAAATGCGGATTTAAAAAAAAAAATGGGTTTTTTTCCCAAAAAAAATGTTTTGTTTCCCAAAAAAAAAAAAAATAATTTATTTGGTTGAAATAAAATTTATTTCTCCCAACTATCATTCTCTCAGTGTATATTGCAATATCTGGAGTTCTGCAAGGGTCGAACCTAGGGTCACTATTATTTATCTTATTTATAAATGACCTTACACAAAGTTTAAACTGTAGCAATCTTCTCTTTGTTGACGGCTTGAAGTTATATGCCACTGTAACATCTTGGAAAAATCGTACATTATACCATTCCACTCATAAATTTAACCAAATGCACACATACAAGTATTCGCGTAAGATCAGAGCCTGTAACTTACAATTACACATACAATAATGTACCACTCTCTCGCTGTACATCAATTAAGGATCTTGCTATACTCTCTACAACAAACTGTCTTTTGTTGATCACATTCATCAAACTACCTCTTCTGTCTTAAAAATGCTAGACTTAATTATAAGAAACTGTAGATGATTTTCTAACATTACTGCACTAAAAATCCTTTGTTTTACATTAATTCGCCTCGAACTTGAAACAAAACGCAGAAAATGTGTTGGGAACATATCTATACAGGGTAGCAAAGTTTCCTAGATGGAAACTTCAGGAATGCGTAGAGTATATAAAAATAATTGGAGTTTCCTCTTCAAATACAAAAATGCACCATAACTGGGTTGTAGAACTTTCAGTATAAAAAAGTTTATAAGCTAATATCTAATGGAAGACAAAAGCTATCCTTTTCAAATTTGCATAACCCCCTTCTATGTAAACCTGTATCTATAGTTCAAGTCAAAAATAGTAACAGAAATCCATAAGCCTATATACAGGGGTTACATACAATTTTTTAAGAAATATGTTGTACGCCACTAGACATTTTGAAAAAATACTAAACGACTAAATTGCCTATGGAATTCTGAAGAAAATAATACTGTAAAATGTTGATAGAACAAGGTGTTCCCATTTATTTATAGTTAAAGTTCAGCTCTTTCAGATCATCATCTTAAAAGAGAGCATTAGAAATGCTAGCTCTGGAAAAGAAATGACAATTGCAGTGGCGGCTGGTGGATTTAGGTTATACAGTACCTAAATAATAGAGCATGGAATCCAAGCAATATTTTAAGGCACGACTAATTGAAGAAGTTTTGCAGAAAAAAAGAAGAAAGTTACAAAAATGCGCAGCCTCCCCAGATTACTTTACTTTATAAGCCACTGGCAAAATTTCAAGTGTAGAAGATAAGCATATCTGTAGCTATTACGTAGATCGTCCGCGTCCATAATATTTGCAATTTCGATATTTTCAGTTGCTAAGCTTCATGCAAGAGCTCAGCTTCGTATTATATTGAAAGCTCGAGGAATATAATTCCGATTATTATTTCTACGATTTCTGTTGTGTTGATTATTCACACGTAAGCAAAAAGTTGCGAAAACGGTGGTATTGTGTTCTATTTGGAAAACATCTTTGATACGAACTGTAACCTCAGCATTTCCGTCACAGAATCTGTATATATATCTAAAGTCAGTTGGAATGGTATAAGAACACCGACAAAGGAATTTAAACGCCCGACAAAGGGATTTACTCATATAAAGGATAAATTCCTTTGTCGGCGTTTTTGTAGTGTTCCAACTGACTTTGGAAATAGCATAACAGTAATGAATATCTGCATATTTTTCATTACTAAACAGCATGACTTTCGGAGTTACAATTACAAAGTAACATCACAACTAACTTCAAAATACACATAGTTACTGTAATAGTTTGACAATTAATATTTATTTGATTAATAAACAATGTCCTTTGTTTTACAGAGGTAGGTTTTCTAATGCTGTCTTTTAAAATGCTGGTCTGCAACGTTTGCATAAAAGATTTTAACTACAAGTAAATCGGAAACAGCTTTTTCACTCAAAATTTACAGAAACATTATTTTCATCAGAATTCCATAGTTCAGTTATTTTTCAAAAATATTCGGTGGTGTATGGAAAAAAAGGTATGTGACTCCTGTATCTACGCCAATAGCTTTCTGTTACTATTTTTTGACTTGAACTGTAGATGCAAATTAACATAGAAAGATGGTGTGCTCACAACCCATATAACACGATTTTCTGCAACTTCCAGAGAGAAATATTTTTTTTGTCGACTAATAGAAAAGTTTAACACATTTTGCATTAATTATTTTTTATGAGTTGCCGTATTTTAAAATACATGGAGTGGAGTTTAAGAATTTATAGAGAAACAAATAAATTAAACCCTCAAAAAAACTTCTAGAATATGACCTCAAATCCAATATAACAGTACAAGCACAATATAAAATGTATTATTATAATGATAAAATCAAACCAATAATATAAAATTTATAGAAAAATAATGTATCTAGTTTTTATGTTTTCGCTTCCATTTTTAGACGTGAATTCAGTTTAGTTCAACAAGCGTACATAATCTGAATTTAATAGATTTAATGTGCGTGTGGTATTTTGCTGGTAGTATAGTAGTCTTTGCTGGTAGTTTGCTTGTTCCTGGGGTCAGATTTTCCTTAACTAAAACGATTCTAACATTGAACCTTATCGACAGCATTTTAAACAATAGGTGTATTTTCTTACATAATTCCATCAACTATTTTCATATTTCTTCTGGCATTGTTAACAGACAAATGAAAAACACTTAGATTTTTATTTCTTTCTCTTTAGTGTATGTTATATTATAATCCAAAAACAGTAAATACAAATTGAATATTAACTGTAATAATAATTTGGTAAATAATACATATATAACTAATTAAATTATCGTTACATTGAACTTTGTAAAATCCATATACCGGATATAAGAAGTGCCTTTTTTTAATGATTTTGTAAAACATATCTCACACAATCTTATTGTATGTACACTTGATTTAAAAAAAAACTGGTACAACTCTTGTAATCGAAAATCTTAATAGTTTAGTTGTGTGCATATGTCTGTAAATAGGGCTGGCCAGGTATGTCGAGAGGGGGGTGGAGAAGAGGTGATTTACCCCGGACCTGGGTTTTTTGGAGGAGATCAGTTTTCTTTGTGTTTTTAAACTTATTAAACCTTTCTCTTTGTTACGGATAATTCTACTAATGGTTGTAATTAAAATACTAACTGAATAATGATAATTCTATTTTTAAAATAAGAACAAAAAAATACCACTTGAGATTAAAAAAAAAATGTAAACAATGCAAACTGAACATAAAAATACAATAAAAAAATAAAATAAATGAACTTCAATTACGTAATACAGAATTAACTAATATTTTGTCATTGCTCCATTAGCGTCTAAAACTGCCTGAAGTCTTGCAGGCATGGACAAAATCAGATTTCTTGCAAGGTCAACTTCTTGCGACAAGTTCTCCCAAGCGGCTTCAATTATCCCTTCCAATTCTTGGGCATTATTTGGATGGTTATTTAATTTTCTTATTTGTTTCACCATTAGTCCCCATACATTTTCAATTGGATTTAAATCCAGACTTTTAGATAGCCACGGTAACAACTCTATGTTTTTATTAAGAAACCATTGGGCCGTATGTATGGATCAGTTGTCTTGTTGGAAAATAAAATTATTTTCCGGAAACACCTCTATTACTGACAGCAACATAATATTGTCTAATATTTCAATATATTTAATGGAATTGAGATGACCACCACTGTTCCAACACACACCTAACCCATTTAGGCTTATCCAAGCCCACACATTGACTGAAAACCTTCCTGATATTTGTGGATCGACAGTATATTTTTCGTCGTATCTAGTGGAAGGAGGCCTATATACGCGAACATGTCCATCGTTACAGGATTTAAAAACCTTTTTGCCAGAAAAGACACCTTGTCCCCAGAAGTTTTTATCATTAATTATATAGTTGAGTGCAAAAATAATCCTACCCTGCTTCTTTTCTTCTGAAAGTTTGTATTTTTTAGCCGCTGAAAAACTCTTCAAGTCGCTTTGTAGTTTTATTCTTCTGCAAGTAGTAGATTCCGAAGCAGGGAAATTTGTCTCTGAAATTGCATTTACTGCAGTCTGAAAAGGGTTTTCTATTAGGTAATTTATAAGATTTTCATCTTCTTGATTATTGCTCTTTCTGGGCCTACCGGAACCAACTTTACGGGATACCGTTTGGTTGGTTTCCCATTGTTTTTTAACACTCACTATCGTGGTTTTACTCACATTGTATTCAGCAGCAAGTCTTCTTATGGACCAACCATCTTCAATTTTAGAAACAATTCGAAATTTTTGAATATCTGTTAGATGTCGAACCATTTTTAATAATGACGCCACTGATTAACGTCAAAGTGACATTTGTAAGATTATTAATATCAATCAAAGAACGAATGATTTACATAGCTAAAAGAGAGTGTACCAGTTTTTATTGAAATCAACTGTACTAAGAGAAATTCCTGAAGTTTATAATGTATAATAATTATAATTGATGACCCATGTAATTATTACATGGATCTTCAAGGTTATTCTGGTTTTAAAAATTAATGCTATAGGGAACTTATTTTTGGTATGTGGATGTATTTTATGAATAGTTTTTATACTTTTTTTTTATAATTAACGATTTTTTTTACACAATCAAATTCTATTTGCCTTTGAAATATTGTCTATACAATAACAATGCAAATACCAGCCAGTTATATATAAACAAATTCATCATCAATTATTTCTTATTGTGCACTATGTAACTCAGAAGAATATTACCTTCCTAATGCTGTCTATAATTATTTATTTGTGGCATCCTAATGTTTATAGCACCTTCTTTGTGTATTAAGTTAATGTCCTATAAATCATACAAAAAAAATTCTTAAATAAACATTTACGAAAAAAAAATATCAGTGGTTGGTTTTTTTTGTAAAAAAAATTATTTGCCTGTCCAAAATGACTCATACCTAAAAAAATATTAACCTAGAAATAAAACTTAAATGCCAAATATTTATTATGATAAATTAACTCCTATATGAAAAAGTCTATCTGAGAGCACATTTTTGTCACTTTGACAGTGATAAAAAAAGTGCATCGTTTTTTATCACCGATAAAAATGCTTGTTCCTCAAAATCAGAGTACAGCTAGTAGTCGCACGTCACTTTAAAGATAATTATTGTTGTTGTTCGTTCACATATTCTGTCGTTAATTTATCTTGCCAAAAAACACTCGAGCTTTTCTTTTATGGATAAATTTCTTTTTAACTCAAAATTTTGCCAATCAGTAATTTTGCTCGAAAAACTGACATTTGTCAGTTTTTCTTATAAAATTACTGACTGGCAAAATTATTTCGTTACAAAAAGAAATTTATCCGATAAAAAAAGCTTGTACTTTTTACTGTTGATTAAAAATTGACGTTTCGGAATACTCTGATAAAAATGTCATGTTTAATATTTCGACAAAACTCAGTCGATTATCAAAAGAATTTTCCCTTAGCTTTGGGGACGAAATCAGAGAGTATACCGAATCGTCAACTTTTAATCATATAAAATATTTGAATCACATATTTCAGAAACCCCAATACACTGAACATTATTCTTCAAGAGGGATGAAAAACTAATTTACAATTGTCATTGTCATTTTTTACAGTTTTAATAATTTCCTTTTTTGGATATGGGGTTTTTCTAACAATTGATATTATTCTGGAAGATCAAAATTTTTTTGTTGTTAGTTTTATAAAGAAACTTTGTTTCTGTACTTACAGGGTTTTTGAATTGCATAGTAAAAAAAATAGTAAATATCAATGATTTAGAACAGACAAGTACCGGGTGAATATTCTAATTTGATACCCCCCTTTTATCTTCGTAAATTTTGAGATATTTAAAAATTCAAAACACTACTTTATGTAATTTTTTCTGCAGATTTCAGATCTGCTATCAGAGTTTTCATAAACCTTTTACTATACGAGGGATGTTCTAAAGTTACATTTTTTTAAATGGAACACTCTATATATTTTTACATATTTGGATTCGCCTGGTGTTTCTGATTCCAAAAATGTATAATTGTTATATGTTTATTTCAATAATAACCGTGAAAACCATAAATTCATATTTTAGCCATAAATTATACCATTTTCTTGCTTAGAAACAGTGGGCTTTGCTATTGAAAACAAATTTGAAAGAACTTTTTTTGACAGTTACAACAATTGATTGTAACAATTAGCGACGCTTTGTTATAATAGTGTTCGCGTGTTAGGGGAATTTATAATATAAATATGAGGTATTCTTGGGCAGAAAAATTTGATATACATATATAACACATATCTGGAAAACAACAGAAATGCTGTAGCAGCTTTAAGACATTATGGAAGAAAGTTTCCCAACAGACGACAACCCACCAAATTAATATTTAAAAGAACAGAAGAAAAATTCCTTAACACAAGAAATTTTACTGATACTAATAGAAATGTTCAAGCTACAATTTTAACGGAGGAAATGGAATTGAGAATATTGCTACATTTTGAAGAAAATCCCTATGACTCAACCCGAAACTGCTCACGAAGTTTCCCAGGGTTCAGTAATAAAGACTTTAAAGAAATATAAACGTAAACCTTATAGTGTAATGCCAGTTCAAAAACTGTTAACTGCAGATCCTATCTCGCGATTACAATTTTGTCAGCAAATAATTCACAGGCAAAACCACGAAGCAATTTTTCAGAATATTCTGTGGACGGATGAGGCATCATTCACAACTGCAGGATGTTTCAATAGGAAAAACATGCACTACTGGTCGTTTGAAAATTCCCATAAATATAAAGAAATTCAATTTCAAGGACGACAATCTCTTCAGGTAAAATGGTAGTAATCGTATGTTCTAAAGTTTCATTTTTTTAAAAGGTTTGGTGCGGAATAATTAATAATAGAGTAATTGGACCACTTTGTTATGAAGGAAATTTAAATGGCGAAAGGTATTTAGGTTTTTTTGCGAAATGAAATTGAAAATTTTTTGCACGATCTCCCCATTTGGCAACAAGACGGTGCACCATGCCATAACTTTGTAAATGTCAGTAATTATTTAAATGAAAATCACTAAGAGTGGATCAGAAAATATGGAACAATTAGTTAGCCACCGCGAAGTCCAGATCTAACGCCCCTAGATACTTTTTTGTGGGCGCATTTGAAGAATAAAATTTACGCGAAAAACAATTTAACATTAGACATTATACGAGAGCAACTAGTTCTAGAAATTCAGTACCTAAATGATAATCGGCATATACTGAATAATGTGATTCAGAATTTAATTAAGAGATACCAGCTGTGTATTGCACAAAATGGTGCACACATTGAAAATTTATTGTAGTAACTTTTATTTTTTATGTTGATGGTTAATTAAGTTGTTCGTGTGCTGCCAGTTAATTATTGTTAATTAGTTATTTGAAAAAAATATAGGTAGGTATGTGGGTATGAATAAAAATATGAATTTATGGTTTTCACGGTTATTATTGAAATAAACATATAACAATTATACATTTTTGAAATCAGAAACACAAGGCGAATCTAAATATGTAAAAATATACAGGGTGTTCCATTTTAAAAAATGTAACTTTAGAACCTCCCTCGTATAGTAAAAGGTTGATGAAAATAATGATAGATCTGAAATCTGCAGAAAAAATTACATAAAGTAGTATTTTGAATTTTTAAAATATCTCAAAATTTACGAAGATAAAGGGGGGGTACCAAATTAGAATATTACATAAAGTAGTATTTTGAAATTTTAAAATATCTCAAAATTTACGAAGATAAAGGGGGGTATCAAATTAGAATATTCACCTTTACAGTGAAATATTTAATATGCAAAAAATTTGTCTACAAAAAAAATATTTTCCTAACCGCCAAAATAACCTTCTGAAAACCCTAGGATTTTGTGTAACGTAAAGAGACACGATGCCGTCAGTTTATTGTGGAGTCCGAACCGCATCTAGAAAAACGCTCAGTTTATTGTGGAGTCCGAACCGCATCTAGAATAACCCTGTCTCATCTCATCACAACAAATTATAAATAAAATTTCTAATTTGCTGCTGTACGGAATCGAACAACGGCAGGTTTGCTGCAGTAAATGGATATCTATTATACTACACAGAACTAATATAACCATGATTTAGTTAAAACATCACTTATGGGGTTTCTGAAATATGTAATTCATTTGACATTCAAGTTCTACAGGTTAATATTTTTTAGACGTGATAATTTTTTGACGAGCAAAAATATATATTTTTTAAAAAACTAACCTCTGACATTCTTTAGGCGCAGAGATTTGTTTAACAATTTTTTTAAACAATTTATAAAACAGTGGTTTAATACTCAAAAATGTTTACACATATTTCATACAGGAAAATATTCTTTCATAAAAAAAATTGTAGTTATTAAAAACGTGTTTATTAAAAAAGCAGATCTTATTGCTGTTGTAATATTGCATGTCTAATATTGCTGATAGAACTCCCTTAAATTTTTATTCAATTATTCTATTCAAATTGATTTAAAACTGAGGAAAAATATTGCCAGTATTGAGAAGTTTTGGAAGAAGAATAACTATCAATCTGTGTCAAAGCATAGACATCAAATTCCTGGTCCAACAGAACAATAAGGAAGTACAGGCTTAAATAAAATAGAAATGTTACATTATTAGTTACACATACAGAAATTAATTATGTAAATGAATAGCAGAAAAATAATTTATGAACACTTAAATATAGTCACATTTATGATTTTGGATAAAAAAAGGTGAAGAGAAAGGAGGAACAGAACTATATTGTGTAAGTTTTGTTTTATACCAGCTTCCATCAGTTCAGTTTTAATTGCCAATTGTCGTTTACCCCATTATTAATAATAACTGATACCGAAATAAAATCATACTAATGATAGCGGAATTACTTACATATTATTAAGAACAATATCCACACAGAAAGGTCATAAGTCCTAATTTACATGTACACACGCTGGTGGCAATAGAAAGTGAGCTATTAATATTTTTTTATGTAATTTAAAATTACAACAATGACCACTTTGTATTCATCACTTTCATGAAATCAAAAACATTTCTTAAATAAAAAGTAAGGCAACATCAACTAATATTAAAATCACTATTCTGCCTCCATAGAAATATGAGCAAACTCTCGTATGATATACAATAACGCTTTATAATGACTGACAGTGACATGGTGTGTTATTGTTACATCAAGTAACCTATTGAAGTTAAAAAAAACTGAATTTAAGGATTGTCCCACTTCTTATTTCTATTATTGTGTTTCTCTAAAAAAACAAGAGGTTATAGAACTTATTTTTTACATATTACAAAATTATACAATTGACATTTACTAGATTATAAGCATATTGTAATTATCCGCTTTGTTATAAATACCATCCAGATAAATTATAAAACTGATTCAGAAGTTATTGATAAAATTGTTAATAGTAGCAATATTTGTAAAATGCAATTCATTCAAAATAGTAATGGCACCAACTAAAGTACAGTGCGACTGAGGCAGTTTAAGACATTCTGATCTAACATCATATAACTGTCCGTGTTTTTGTGGTCGTTCAATTATTAGATATTGAAAAATATCTAATACATATATATGGAGGTTTAGGATTCTGGTGTACATTAGTAATTTTCAATATTGATTGTTAACCAACATTTTTGAAAAATTCATGTCCTTATAAATTAACTAATATTTGCAATTCTGGTGATCAATATTATTCAACTTTATCTACAAGACATTAGAAATTTAACAGTGATCAAGGAACTATATAGAGTCTTATTTATTGAAAATTTCTTCAATTAAGGGTGATGAGGAAAGGTAAAAATTCATACTATCATAGGTATGCAATAAGAATAGAACATTTGTATAAGCAGATTTTTTTTTAGTATTGAGCGTAATAAAAAAGAAAAAAGGTTAAGGGATATCTCCAACCCATTAAATTTGTCTAAATAATTTTTTAAATTTCCCTATAACATATCCAACTCTTTGGAATTTATGTTAGAGGTTAATATTCCGGATATTAAAATACCTATAACTATTTTCTTCTAAATAGTTTAAATATATACTTGCGTTTTAGAAATTATTTTCTTTTTCGTGGCCATAACTGTACACTGATGGAACCTATATCCCAGAAAAAAAAGTTACGTATAATATCTTTTTGAATTTTCAACTTAAAATCAATTAACTTGTCTGGAACTTATTTAGTAAAAAATATTTTATAATTCTAAACTGACAAGAAGTTGATGTAACACCCAATGAAACATAAAAAAATACAAAAATCATGGTTGATTTTACAGAAAATCTAGACGTTGATATAGTATTGAGAATAATGTGTTACAATCATAAATTTAATCGAGCAGCAATTTCTAGATTATATTATTGAATGTTAAGATTGTCAAATGTTTCAATAACTGTACAGCATTAAAATACTCTAATTTTCATCATCTTCTAGTATTTTTATTTGACGAACAGGTGAGTTTGATCAATTAGATTCATATTATCCATAAACCGACGGTCAAAAAGATGTCTTTCCAAAATCAGTATGATCAACAGAATACAACTTATTAAAATCAATTATTTTCAATAAGCAAATTTAAATTTGCATATTATGAAAGTTCTCAGTGCAACTTGTACGTAGTATACGTATACCTTTTTGGGGACTACTTAAATTACATAAATTCACAAAATATTTAACAACACGTAAAGTAAGTTACAGTATACGAATTATATTTAAAGTGGTATAGATGTCTCACGAAATAACATTTTTGTGGTTGATCTTGCTTATCTAAAATGATTTATAATACCACACTTACTTTCTTACTGCAGAAACTATAAACCGTTGGCGTTGAATAGATTTTACCAATGCATTTATACCGAAACGTTAACTCATTGCATTTAACGAATTTAACATAAAGTTCAAGACTTTATAACTGCCTTTAGCTTTCGTAATCACCATCTGAAATTTAAATTGTTGCTAACAAATTTCCCAACACTGGTATGAAGTAAAGTGTACCTTACTGTTGGTATTAAATTATGTGCCATTAAATGTTTCATCTTATTTACACTATAATAAATAGATTTTCCTACGATCTGTATAGAAAGTAATTTTCTCCCTCAAATGCGGGTAGAAAATGGTACATTCTCTCCTTATGGAGACAAAATAGCTTTCTTCCCTAGGGAGAAAAGTATTTTCTACCTTCATTTTTGATTATTACCATAGTTACTTTAAAATCTCCATGTCTGCTAAAATGTCAAAACAGACGTCAAAACTAAAGCAAGTTATTTCATTGTAAGGTGTTATAATGTTTTCTTAATCTTAAACAATACGGTTCATTTTAGAAATAAAATTATAATTAGTAGTAGTAGCTACTTATTTTACTAGGCAAGTAGGCCACAATGGGCCCTTTTTACCCAGGGACTTAGAGTTTAGCGTGGACTCCGAACCACGGTCCTCGACTGTCAACTAACCAACCGCCTGGGCCTGCCCGCCTGCACAGCTAGCAGAGTGGCAAACCTCCTGGGTAGGTCTCTTCGACCCTCCACCCGGGCTTGCCTCTCCGCCTGCATCAGGCTAGCGGCCTTCCCGGGATTGTCTGTTGACAGCCTACCGACTGTTAGATGAGCTATCGTTCATCCATCCAATTGCCGGACTCGATCAGTGCTGCTTAACTTCACTGATCGAATATCGGAAATTAAACGGATGTCCATACCTCATCCCCTAAATTATAATTAACATTCTAATTACTTCCTCACCCCTCAAAGTGAGGAAGTAATTATGTGTAATTCGTGAAAAAAAATTTAAAAATTTTCATTGCATTTTTGGACGAACCTCGACGAATTATGACGATACACAAAATTTCAGACAGAAAAAATTTTCTGTCTGTGTGTGTCATAGTTTTTGAGATAAAGCTTTCAAATTTGGTACACACATTCTAGAGGTCAACGTAGAGATTGAATTCGTCGATGAGCAAAATCGGTCCCAATGTCTAAAAAAAATATTAGTGACATTCCACCAATGTGCCTTTTTTGAAACGTCAAAATGTGACTTTTTTTGAAATGTCAAAAAATTTGACTTTTTTGAAACGTCAAAATGTGACTTTTTTGAAACGTCACAAAATGTGGCTTTTTTTAAACGTCAAAGTGACTTTTTTGAAACGTCAAAATGTGACTTTTTTAAAATGTCAAAAAATGTGACTTTTTGAAACGTGAAAAATTACTTTAATAAAAACTCCACCACACGTCGAATTTTACTATGGTGAGGAAGCTCTGATCCCCAAGTAATTGGCAGCGGTTTTTATTATGTTATGATTTACAATATTTTGTCACCATAGCAACCACCTTAAGAACTGGTGTTTTAATATTCCACAGCTTATTTACTATTCAAATTACTGTTAAAACTGCCATAATACCAATATACATTTAAGAAATGTTATTTCCCTTTCATCCGTTTTTAACACGCTTTTATTAGCTTCACTTGTATGTTTGTATGTTTGTTTGTTTGTTTGTTTGTAACCGACTCTTTGGACTCGATTTTGACCCACTTTAATTGAAATTTTGTACACTTACGAAGAACCGGTAACAATACAATAATTTGATAAGTTTATATCATTATCCTGATCAGGATCGCCAATCCTTTCCTCACGTATCCCGGCGTGAAAGCAAAGGCTTAATATGTAAGTAGATGTCATATTTGTTATTTAGCTCGGTGGTCGAGTGGGTTAAGGCAGTCGACGCGAAACGACAGACTCCTCCGGCGTGAGTTCGAACCCCACGACTGAAATAAAAAAGTTTTTTTTTTTCAGAAATATCTGTTGGATCGTAATATGTTATAATATCAGCATCAATAAGCAATATAAATATAGTTTAAAACAAGTAAAAAACACGCTTTCATAGCACATCAAACTAAAAAGTTAAAAATAAATATAGTTTAAAAAAACTAAAAAAACACGCTTTTAAAGCACATCAAACTAAAAAGTGAAAAATAATTATTAATATAAACTGAAAACAATAATGAACGAAAAATACTAGTATTATTGTGAAAAAAACGTGGGGCGCTTTGTGCCATATTTTTCGTATATCGAGCAACCCACGCTTTTTTCACAATAATACTAGTATTTTTCGTTCATTATTGTTTTCAGTTTATATTAATAATTATTTTTCACTTTTTAGTTTGATGTGCTTTAAAAGCGTGTTTTTTAGTTTTTTTAAACTATATTTATTTATATTAGAGGTCGTAGAAAAAATCAAATGTATAACATGGGAGGAAAGTATCATTCTTGCATGATTGCTGCCTTCCGCTTCGCGTTGGGCATTAAACTTTATCCGCGGGATGAAATGTTACACTTTCCTCCCTTGTAATACAAATAGCTATTTTATATTCGATTTAATCAGACACGTGAATTATTTTTATTATACAATTTTAACTATTGCTATATTGCAAAACGACATATAGGCTGTCCCAAGTATAAACACTGTAAACGCTATTGATTTTATATGTGTATGCAGTGTTTATATTTGGGACAGTCGATATACAGGGTGATTCTTTGCACCATCTACTCATTCCTGATGATATTTAATGAAGAAAAGCCCATATAGACGTGTCCTAAAATAATCTTAGAGAGCTATAGCCCTTCAGAGTTCCGTCTTCCAAGCGCATAACGATTCCGTTAGTAAACTATGATAAAAATACTGTACTGGGAGGTGGTCCCTACCACACAGCTGTTGCCTCGCTATTGCTCAATGTCACGTGCTGTTAACACAAGATTTTATTCAGGGTTGGATTCGAGTTCATGGTAATTTATTGTGAATTAACGGTTTCGTGAGATAATCATTGTTATTCATCGTGTTGTTGTGTATAGATATTATTATTTTGTGAATTAATCAAATAAGTGAAAATACGGATTATAAAAGAGGAAAAAAGCGTAGACAGAGAACAAGTGTTTCTAGAAAAATGGGTTTTGCAGTGAAAAAGGTAGGTAAATGTGGCGAATTATGAAAACAATTTTCTATCCGGAATCGTTGTGTCATTTTTCAAATAGTTTAAACAGCGGTCGAGTTAATTTGAATTAATGTTTATAATTAGGGCTATGATAATCTTAAAAATTCTATAAATTTTGGTGTTTTCATACTTATTCCACTTATATATACATCAATAACGAGGTAGTATTATTTTTCTGATATTTCATATGTCGGGTACATCGAAAAGCTCTGCTGTAGGTATTTAATTATTACCGTACTGTACGATGTATTGAGCTTTCACTTTTAATGCGAATATCTTAAAAATGACCGAGCAGAAAAAAAAGAAAAATTAAGTAGGTACCTACCTATTCATTGTTCTATCTATTATAAATCGTTCACTAAAATTTGACTTAAAACTTTTTTAATTTATACCAAAAATAGACCCATTTCTAATGGTACACACTAAACTTTGATTGGTAATTTTTCGAACACCACTTACTAGTTTTATGTAAAATTTTATAGTGATTTGAAGGAATATCATTTTTGTATGTGATAATGTGGCAAAAATATGCTTCTGTGTCTATTCCGTTATCTTCGTACTCTTAGGAGATTCCTTTAAGGACATTTAATTAAATCAGATAAACAATTATCCCTAAAGAACATTTTAATAAATATGAACGGTTAATAAATTACAGCCGTTCAAACAAATAAATAAAGCAATATGTATGTTATCAATTGCGTTTGATAACTCAATTAATATTTGATATTTCCGAAATTCATTTCCTGAAAATGTTTACATTTTACATAATACGTCATTTTACCAAAATTAAATGCCTTGAGAAATAACTGAATGAACATGAAGTCACGTTTTTAAAAACAACTTCGAAATTTTAAAATGAAAAATTATGAAAAAAAATCCAGTGTATGAAAAAAACTTATTTCCGAGATAACGGATTAAAAGTTGGTACGATGGAAATCTCCACATATTTATACTTAATATAAGGAATAGTGATTTTTTTTGACCTGGCGAATTTGATTGATATATATGTTTCGAATCCTCCTGAATCCATTCTATTTTCCGAATGATATCTGTCGGTTACTTTTAGAGTTAAACAGGGCAAACCTGAAAACTCTAACCTATATTCCGAGCACTGCCGACTAAACTATCATCTGCATAAACTCGGTCTAGTGGAAAACGCCGAGTGCCGTCTATGCCTGGAGGATGATAAGAAGGCAGATCACGTCTTATGCACCTGTCCCGCTGTGGAGAGGATCATATTCTCATTATTTGGTAAAGAGCAACTGCTGCCAGAGTATCTGAACACATTTTCACCCAATAAAGTTATCAGTTTCATTAAGAGACTGAACTTATTGGGCGAAATATAACTAGGAATGAGCTACAATAGGCCTACTGATGGCTGCAGTGGAGGGTCCACAAGGACCCACTTACAGAAACCTAACGTAACCTAACCCATACATAATCACCACACTGTATGTGATATTATGTGTGTTTCTAAAAACGTTCTTTAAGATTTTTTTGACAAAATAATTGTCGTATGTCTTGGTTTCATTGAATAATATTTCAGTTGGAAAATTCGGTTATATCTTTTTTATACATTAATTTGGGAATCCATTTCTCTATGATCCGATACAACGCAATATCCATCAGCGGCTTGTGATCAGTAATACATTAGCATGCATACATACATTCGTGCTTTGCAAGTGTAAAATTTCATCAAATCAAATCTCAAGATTTTCAGCAGTAAAAAATTGTCGAAAATCACATTAAAATCTTATTAGTATAAGATTTCAAGTGCCGTGTAATGTTAAAAAAATATTTATTTTGAAAGATTCAATACAACAAGTGATATTATTATCCAACCATTTTTAAATTAATGATTCACGTAATCATTACATGTAGTTTAGAATTATTACGATTTTTTTTTTAATTAAATCTGATCTCAATTTTAACAATTTTTATGTCGTCTTCGAAAATCTGTTATAATTAAATACTAGTTTAAAACTGTGCCTTCCAGCTGTTTTGAATATAACGTTCCGAAGCATAATCAAAGTAAGAAAATTACTTCTGATTTTAACAAAATCACCACACTATCTACATCAAGGATATATAATTTTGTAATATAAACCATTATAAATCAAATTACCTTGCGGATTACCAGGAATAGGTGACATTTACATATTTATGGTTATAATAAAAAGTTCAACAAGTTAATATTACCTTACAAGAATGCAGATAGTCACTAAATGTTTTCCTTGAACAGGTATTTGTTGGATAGAAAGCATTCAATAAAACGGATTTATTTAAAAATCGTACTAAGTACATCTATAAACAAAATGAACATATAAAATTATAATAGCAGACATTCATACATATCTTTAGTCGACATATTTACATGAAAAATTAAAACAAATGATGATTTTAGTTATAAACTATAATTCTTTTAAAAACACACATTCAAAATCTTTTCATTTTATGCTTTAAAAATAACTTTTAACAAAATAAGAACACCCTCATGAATAAGTGACGGAAGGATTACACTTCTTAATATTTACTCTGGTGTCTTTGTGAGACAAATTTGTTACAAATAAACTAGAACAATAAATTAGATTATTATTATTTTGTTTCTACTAATCTTTAAGAATATTTGCTTTACAAGAACGTTAATCGTTACAAAACGTTAATTAACGTTATATAAACGTTTAAACAACAATGTGTTCCCATTGGGCTATAATAAACAGTTATTCTTCAATAAGTATATATATACAGGGTGTTTCAATGATGTCACGACAAACTGCGAGGGGTGATTCTTCTCGTCGAAAAAAAAAATAAAAACCAGAATGGCATATTTTCCTAAAATGCTTTTTAAGCGCTATACGATGCTTAGAAATATAACCGTTGATTGAAGGAATAGGAGAATACGCAACCTTACGAAGCGAAGTATGTGGTCTGGATGGAGACCTTCTCACTCGCACATCGATCGTCGTTGTGGAAGGAACAGAGAGATTGCTAGTGACGTTCTTCCCCCGCCTGTACTAGCTGTCATTCTGTTCCTTCCACAACGACGATCGGTGAGAGAGTGAGAAGGTTTCGACCCAGGCACACTTCGCTTCGTAAGGTATCGTATCTTCTCCATGTAACATTAAACAGGTTTCTTACATAACTACCCAGTAATGGTTCAAAGTACCGACTTCAAATTTAGAAGGGAAAATAGAAAACATCGGAATGTCGTGAGCATCGTTAGCAGCAAATTTAGGAATATATTGCTCTAATTCCTCAGCGACCGTAGTAAATGTCTATAAAAATAAAAAGTTTTTTTTCGTGTACGTAACTACTATAAAAACAAGTTTCCCTGCCACGTTTGAATTCAATACTTTCAACCATCACTGAGTAATTATTTAGAAAGCCTGTTTAATGTAATACTTGCAAAGCATCGTAGAGCGGCTTAGAAAGCATTTTAGGAAAAAATCTTTTTATATTCTTTTTTTTTTTTTTTTGACGAGAGGATTCACTTTTTGAAGTTTGTCAGGGCATCATTAAAGCACCCTGTATATACAAAGTGACTTCATTTAGACAACATTTCTCTAATTTAATCGATATTGTAACTCTCAAGATAAGCAAGATCTCCATGTTGGAAAATTTACAGTGGAACACCCTATACAGTGTCTCACTTAAGAACGTAATAACGTAATAATTCTTTTGTTTTTTGTCCGATTTAAATCAAACTGGTCTCAAAAGATAGAGGTCATCTAGGTCTATTTAAGACTACAAAATCACTTTCCATCTTTAAATGCAAGGCCATCTACGATGCTAAATTATATGAATGGAATCAAAAAATCATAGTAGGCATTTTTTAATCAAAAAATTTTATTAACAAAACTTGTTCGAAGTCATTCAAAAACTCTGAATCCAAAGTTTAGTTAAATTCAAAAAAAAAAAGAGGTTTTGATGAAAAAAATCTTTTTAGGCATTTTAATAAAAATTATTTCTAAATATATTTTTTTTGAAACACAATTTACACAAATGAATAATAAATACAACCAAAAGAATTAAATATTATGTTTCATCAAACTTCCATCAACCCTAATACATGCCTCAATTCGCATTCTGTTGTTGTTCATAACTTTTCGGAGGGTTGCAGGCGTAATTTCAGCGCAAGCTTGCCTAATCCGGTTTTCAATTTGTAGTCTATTTCATGGCTGCGTTTTATAGACTTCATTCTTTAGAAAGCCCCATAAAAAAAGTCCAAGGGCGTGAAGTCAGGTGACCTCGGAGGCCAATTAATAAAAGGGCTATTTCTTCCAATCCACCTCCGGGAAAAGTTGTCGTTTAGCCAATTCCGTACTACCATTGCATTGTGGATTGGGGCTCCATCAAGTTGAAATATCAGATTATTGTATGCAATAAGGGGCAAGTTTTTAATTTCGATTGAAAATTCAGTTTGCAAAAAATTCGAAAACGTTCCACATTTAAATTTCCCTCAAAAAAATATGGCCCAATTATTTGTTCATTTAAAATACCACACCACACATTCACCTTTTCTGAATACTGGTGTCGAAAGTTTACAACCCAATGAGGGTTTTCAACGGACCAATTTCGAGTATTTTGAGAGTTATCTGTACCAGTAGTTTTAAATGTCGCTTGATCTGTGAATAAAATATTTTTTTAAAAAATTAGGGTTGTTCAAAAACTCTCCCTGACACCAAAAGCAATATTCTAGGCACCTTTCTTGGTCTCCTTCTGCTAATGTGTGTAAAAAAACAGGCTTGAAGGAACGTAATTTATTTCGACGGAAGCATCACCAAATTGTATCCTTGGGTACATTTAAAATTATGGACATTCTCTTAGGCTACACCTGGATTTCTCACAAAATGAAGAATTTCTGCATCTCTAACATGATCCCCACACGTTGTTCTTGTTTCTTGCACACTTTGGCAGTTCTATTGAAAAAATTATTAATTCGCCAAACTTTTACATGGTCTATTGGGGGGTGGATTTGAATGCCGATTATTAATTTATGTAGCAATTTCCTTCGCTGTACGGGAATTATCACCAACTAATCTAACAATTTCCACTTATTCCGTAGTTGTAAGCATTTTAATTGAAATAAAATATGCTAGATTACAAATTAGACAGAATTCCAACAGATTTACTTGACAACCAATCTGACATTTACAAAATTGTTTTTTAGTAGAAACAAAGGTGTCAGAGCATGCTTATCAATACGAGAAATTTGGGACTAGAATTTTTTATCAAAACTTGATTAAAAATGCCTACTATGATTTTTTATTTCTTTCAGTAATTTAGCTAGATCCGATTTAAAGATGGAAAGTATTTTGTGGTCTGGACCTCTATCTTTTGAGACCACTTTGATTTAAATCGGGCAAAAAACAAAAGAATTATTACGCTGTTACACTCTTAAGTGAGACACTGTATATGCATATACAATATATTTCAATCATATTATAAAAAGTGTTTCCTTAATAAAGATTTAAAATAGTGGTTAATTTTTTATATTTTTCACATCGTCAATTGAGAACTTTGAGAATATTCCCTAAAAAAAGAGAGAAAAATGAGCAATTTTAGAATTATCATACAATTTTTAACATAAATAATCCTATTCAAGAATAATATCTTGCCTTTCTTAAGGTAGAACCCACGTCCATTATCATAATGCATTTTCAAATCCAATTTTTTGAGATTATTTTATTTGTTCTCTGTTTGTGCTCGTTTATTTTCATTTTTTCACTGGGAATGTTCTCCAAAAATAAATTCTCGAGAATTTATTTTACATCACTATCTATTGTCATGCAATCCGAAAAATAAGATGCAACAATAAAAATAATAGAATCTTCCTGAGAATGATTAAAATTTAAACATAAAAGCAAAATAAACGTTCATACAACTACCATTAGGGACGTACAGAAAACGTACTGCCATGAACATTCCGAATACATATGCTGTACGTATATACATCCGTTAATCAAGACTTAAAAAATAACGCCCCCAAGAAAATAAACAAGGAATATAAAAAATATTAACATATTACTTTAAAACTATGATTCGTGTTAAGTAAACTAATTTAGTTTATTTGAATAGTTAGGTTAGGTTTTTTGTGAATGGGTCCTTGTGAACCCTCCGGAAAATCCATAAATTCCTCATTAACACAATCCATACCTTATAAAACATATATTTGATATGCATGCCATATCTTTTGACTACAATCGAACAGTCCATAAATATCTGACAGGTAATATAAAGGTTAGCCGTTTAGGTCAAATATCCTCTAGTTTTTTTGACCGCAATAAATGTTTGTTTAATGAAAGAGGCGCTAATAGTTAATAATTTGCAATATTTTGTTATTTATATCTATGCAAAATAAAACTTCATTTCAATTAGCAATGACAAAAATCTAAGTAAAATCAATTATATTGACTATATTTTGTCAGTCATAATTTTAATACCAGGCGCATGATCTACATTAAATTTAAAGTAAATACTTATGCCACTAATTATTAAATTATTGAAAGCTAATTGATTACCCATTTATATACTGTTTGTTTAAATGTTCTTATAGTTGTTTACCTTAAAATTGGAGATATTTGCAGAGGAAGCACGATGTTAAATAATTGCTTGTTTCTTATTTCTCTCATATCCTTCAAACAAAAGCACAATTAAAATAATTATCTACAACGTACTTAAAATTAAGTAATCCGTATCATTAAAACACGAACAGATCACCAAAACACTGCATCACCAGTTTTCATTCAAAAATTGACACTAACTTTGGTACTGATAGAAAAACAATGTTTTTAAGTAATTATTAGAACGTTTCCTGCAAATCCTGCATGCAGCAATGGTTTCTTTAAGACTTCCAATGTCTTCAGCTTAGTCGAAGCCGGTAACCGTTCACCAGCCTGACTGCTCCGATCCCCCTCGTCGCACTTTCCCCCCGATCTTCAGTGCTTGACTTTAATACAGGGTCGACTCCACTTGATGACCATCCTAGGCTAGCATCGGCACTGGCGCACGTGATAAAATTTACTCGATTTTGGTTTCTTGCAGAAACATTTTAAGCTTTATCAGATTTATGGATAATAACGATGATGTAAATATTTTTTAGATATAAGTATCGTTATTTTATCATTTGGCATTGCCAAAGAGGTACTAATGGTTAGAGAATACGATACAAATGTTTTGGTAAAAAATTGAAACTCTTCCTAAAGCAAATAAAATTATTTAATTAGAATTAATTTAATTTTACTATTTATCTGACTCTCCTTATTAGAAAAAAATCATTAAACCAAACGAATAAGAAAGAATGGCCCTACTTGTCAGGCGGCAGCCTCCCCCACCATTACTATTACCATTACTCTAACTCTCAAATTCTAATTGACATTTTATGGTTACAACGTTACATCCCATAAGACTTAATTTGATCTCCATTTAAGTAACTTTTTAATCAAAACAAACAAAAATATTTTTTTTGCTTTGGGCCGCTAAAAGAAGTAACTCAAACTATATTCGAAAATGGAAACATGCAAGGAAAACAAGGGACACACATTTTCTCGTCCAGGGGTCGATCAGGACATTGTTATAACTTTGACAATACAAGGGGAGACCTCGGTTGACAGAGAGAACTAACATAAAAGGAATACACAGTATTTACAAAATTTAACCTACAGTTTAATTTGCGTTTCTTTTAAAATATTCACAATACACTCATATATCTTCTTTGATCCAACTAACAACAGACGTAATAAATTGAAGGGAGCATTACCATTACAACTTAGAATATTTTTAATAAGCTTAGTTGAAGCATCTTTGTAGTTTTGGTACAGCCAAAGAATACGTGATCAAGATCTCCCAAGACGTTACAGTGTTGACAATTATCTGAGGTAAAGATTCCAATTTTAAATAAGTGGGCAGGGTAGCAGGCATGACCAAATTTTAAACGTACCAATGTTGTAATATATTTTCTTGGGTAAGGGGAATCATTATGCCAAAAGTTGTTAGGGATATCAGGATGAATTAAGGTATACCTGGTAAGGTTTGTGAAACAGAACTGTTTTCATAAATCGGACCATTTACTTCTCAAATTAGATTTCAGCTTTATCTGTCTGCCATTTAAACATAATGCTTCATCCAGGGGGTGTCCTGAGTTGGAACTCTCCTTAGCCAAAAGAAATGAA
This sequence comes from Rhamnusium bicolor, assembly GCA_029963845.1. Classification (NCBI taxonomy): domain Eukaryota; kingdom Metazoa; phylum Arthropoda; class Insecta; order Coleoptera; family Cerambycidae; genus Rhamnusium; species Rhamnusium bicolor. The sequence goes on along the minus strand of JANEYF010000711.1, from coordinate 25,048 downwards.
GTTAACATCCCTCCCAGCGGATTTAACTTGAAATATTAAATTTTTTATTTTGTAGAGATAAGAGTTGGTTTTGTAGCCAAAAAAGTGGGCGTTTTAATTCCATAGAGAATAGAAAGCGAATCAGTTAAAATGATTGAGGTATTAGAAGTGGAATTCTTAACATACATTAAAGCTTGATAGGTCGATATTCAATCAAAAATTCCTTTCAGTTCATAGAAAAAGTTAAAAACCTAAGAATTCCTAGAAATGCGAAATTAGTATCTTTAGATGTGAAAAGTCTTTTTACTTCAATTCCACTACAACCTTTATTTAATATAATAGACCAACTTATAAATAATTCAGATATAAGCGCAGAAAAGAAAAAAGAGTTAAATATCATTATTAAAAATTGCACTAACCAAAATTATTTTAAATTCAACGGAGAAATTTATAAGTTGTTAGACGGATTACCGATGGGTTCACCAATCTCTCCTTTATTAGCCGAAATTTTCATGTCAGATTTTGAAAATAAATTATTCAACACCAAAAACATTTTAATAGAAAATGTGTTCTTTTGGATACGCTATGTAGATGATGTATTTTGCATTTGGAAAGGTACGGAAAGACAGTTAAAACAATTTCTAAATTTACTTAACTCCTTTAATGAAAAAATTCAGTTCACGTTAGAAAAAGAAGATGAAAACGGTTTAAACTTTTTAGACGTCAACATAAAAAATCATAATTGTTGTTTAGAATTCGATATTTACCGTAAACCTACCTGTACAGATACAGTAATACACAATAGTTCTAACCAGTCTTTCCAAATAAAAATGTCATCGTTTCATAGTTTTGTTCACCGTCTGCTAACCTTCCCTTTAAGTCCAAACAATTTTGAAAAAGAAGTCAACACAATAAAACAAATAGCAAGGAATAATGGATACAAAGAAAGTATCATAGATAATTTAATAAAAACAAAACAAAAGAAAAATCTGTATAATGAGTTTTATGCTGGTTTTGTACAAGACGCCAATATCATCCATAAATGTATTAAGTATAGACCTGGAATTAGTGATAAAGTCAGCAATAAATTAAGTAAATTAGGTTGCAAAACAATATCTGTAAATAAAAATAACCTAGGAAAAATGTTAATAAACAATAAGGATAAAACAGAAAAACTACAAAAGACAGGAGTGTATGAACTAAAATGTAGTGACTGCGACGCTATATACATTGGCCAGACTGGACGTAACATAAAAAAGCGACTTGAAGAGCATAAAAAGTCTATTGTAAACAACGTATATAGCACCGGCATGTCAACACACTGTATAGAAAACAATCACTTTATAAATATGGATAATGTAGAATTACTTCATTCCGAAAAGAAAAGCAAGAAATTAGACTTACTAGAAATATTAGAAATTAAGAAAGCTTCCAAAAATAAAAAAACGATTACAAATGAACAACAAATATTCGCAGGTCACCACATTTTAGACAAAGTAATTTAACTTTTCTAAATAATTCCAAATCTTTCAAACCATTTTTATTAGTATAAGTTGCCAGATGTAACATTCAGTATATAAGCAAGGAACACAAATTATAGTTTAGTACCTCTCATCTGTACTCTTGAAAAGGGCCTAAAAAGCCGAAACACGTGTAGAGTGAAAATACAATTTTGAAACATTTAAAGGCAAATTTTCTTTGTTTATTTAAAATATTTAATAATGTTTCACAAGGAGCCAACCGCAGAATCAGTACAATGTATTGATAGATCGATATAGCTTCTGAGGTAAAAACAGAGCAATGTGGGTCTAACTTAAATTTAGATTCGATTTTTTGGGATGGGACAATAAAGGCTCCATCAGTACCTGATACCGATTTCGAAGCATCTGTATAGATAAGCTCTGACTTCTCAAATTGATTTAACACGCATTGTAAAATATTTGCGCTAATGATAATGTTTTCGCAGTACTCAGGCACAATAATGGTTATATCACAAAATAAGCTGAAATAGTTAATCTCTGATATGTAAGTACAATCGGTAATTTGTAGCATCTCAATATTCTCTCTGTAAGCTGAACAAAGAGGGGACGAGGTTTTCTTAACCCTATATGTATTGGTTAAATCAGCAGTATTCAAGTATGGTACCTTAGATAATAAGGGTGTAGAGAAGAAATATCGCTTTAAAATAAATTTTCCCCTTAACATTTCTCTTCTCATCGTAAGAGGGGGTTCTAAGGCTTCTACATATAGCGGCTCAATTGGCGTAGACGTCATTGCACCAAGGCAAATTCTAAGAACCTTATGCTGCATGTTATCTAAACAGTTCAATGTAGATGCACTTGCAGACCCATACATAACACATCCATAATCAATTATCGACCTTATATAGGACTTGTAGAAAAGCAGGGCAGATTTGACATCTGCACCCCACCACGCTTTTGTAACCATTTTTAAAAAATTTATACTTTTGTTACATTTTGTAGTGATTGAATCAATAAAAGGTTTCCATAATTTTTTATCAAAGATGACTCCTAGATACTTTACTTGAGACTTGAAAGAAAAAATGAATTTCCCAAGTTGGATATCGGAGGTATTTGGGGTATTATGACGGGAGAAAACAGAGAAAATCGATTTTTAAATATATGTTTATAGGTTCAAAAGGTACGAAAAGAGAATACTCCATAAAATCAAATGAAATGTTTAAAAAACCTTTTCTTTTCCTTCTTCTTATTCTTGGTCTGCGTTCAGTACAACATCAGAGAAAAAAATTAGGTTTCGTTTGTTTTTCTAAAATAATGCTCCTATAGGCAACAAAACAATTTCGATTTAATCGACATGGATGAACTGTAAATTTCTTTGATTACAATTCGATATTAAAAAAATGCAGTTACTAATTATTAGCAACTTCACTTCTTTTTTTAAAATTGTTCAAAAAGTATTTCTATTCAGTCGATTCGTTTTTGGCATCGGATGTTTTTCATTAATTAAACAGATTTTTTTTACAAAAATTTATTTTGTTTTGGTTTTTAGATTTAGACTGTTTCTCTAAATGACATATATACCCCAATAATCCAAGAATTACGTAAAAAAAAACTTATTTTGCGTCATTTTTCCAATATGGTATGAGCGGCAAAGTAAAAATTTGAAAAGAGCCCAAAATTTATAAAAATGCCAAAAATATCAAAACTTTATGACAATTTTCCAGGCTAGACTACTCAATCCCTGACTTACCAAATCAACTACAAGCACCTGGTAATACGATGTATATCTATATCTCTTCAGTTCACTAATATCGACAGTAACAACCACTTTGAAAACACACTTATTTGGAATTATGAAGGATCAAACAAAATTAAGTTAACTTTAAATATTCTCCTTTTTCTTATACACAAGAGATGACGTCATTAATAACTTGAAAAACACATAAAAAAAAGTAAATACGAATGAGTTATTTTTTTATGTACTTTTAAATAAACTTTACAAAAAATATCGTTCCAAAGTCCAATCTCTCAAATTGTTCTGAATTCAAACCTACTCCATTACGAGGAGTAAGGTTCTTCTAAAAATCACTGCAAACAATCAGAATTAATTCAATTAAAATTTTAAACAAGGTCAGTGTTATAACTTAGTTCCTAAAACAATTTTAAAATACCTGAAGAACAAAATTTTGAATAAAGAATAAGAAAATAAAGAAATAAAATGGCGATTCGCATTTCCTCGTTGATTCAATGATCCTAATAAGTTTTTTTACAGATATTAGCACAGTCCTGGTATCTTTCTCTTCGACAAAATGATACAAGATTCCTAATCATAAAATAATGCCAAAAATTTTGCAAAGACCGGAATAGAACTGCTAACAATTTGTCGATATTGTAGTAGTTACAGCCTACGTCTTACATTGAACACCCGCATTTTTTTTTAATATCGGACAAAGCTGCAATTCCTCCATGTCAATAAATTTGTTTCATTTGTGTAAATGATGAGCAGTTATTGTAAGTTTCGAAGTTTTATTGTTCTTATTGATCATACTAAACTGTAAGTGTATGTCTCCAAATGAAACATTGCAATTTGTTATAGGTTTACTTAAAAAAATTGACTTGGCTATATCTAGTCAGAACCATGAAGTCTGTCTAGGTCGACTTGGCATCAGATATAAGTAACTCAATTTTTTACCCTATCAGTCTGTCTTTATAGATTTAATTTTCCCAGGATGTTATAGAATTTCTGATTCGAATGGAATTGTTTGGTAAATAATCCAATAAAAGGTGGAACTCCATACCCGAAAATTTTACTTTATTGCTATTATCCACAAAATTTCTTTCCACAATCCAGCATTTAACGTACAAAGGGTTATTTTAAAATTAATTCCATTTAAAATCTATCAATTTTTAGAGGTCTCTAAATATACATTTTTTTTTGCCCACTGTTTCCAGTGGTTTTTATTACACCGTTATATGGCACTAAAATGTTCAGTATAACACGTATTAGGATCTATGGATGTACAATAACCCAGACTTATTACAGCGTTTATACTCAGCCAATGGCTGAAGCGTCACAGATTAGGAATAATCATTCTTCGATGTCGGTCTCTTTTAAATAGTGATGCAGTTTGTTACTACATAGTTAACAAACAGTATTTCGCATTTAACTGGTCTACGTAATGCTTCATTCACCTTCTATTACCTCTGAAACTGTTAATCAATAATAATTATACAAATTCTTAGTACTGAAGCAATCACAAAGAGACTTATTTTTTATTTATTTTAAATGATGGTACTGCCACTTCAAGTACTATTTACCGACTTCAATAATTATTATCTAATTTTATAACATCTTTACTAGTTTACTAATATATGAGCATGAGTGTCCAAAACCCGTTAGAAACTAGATATTTTAACTTCAATATATTCGATTGACATATCAAAAATAACCTCTGGCGAATCATCATCATCACATGTTTTGCATATACTTTTATTGCACTGTTAAAACTGTACACTGTACTTAATTAAAAATAATATGTTTGATTAAAAATATATTAAAGAACTTTCTATGGACGTAATAAATATTGACACTTTTCTGTTTCATCCAATTACACCACTTTTATCAAATTTTGGGACACTTCACAAGAGAAAGACAATAAAAGCGGTAGGTTTGATAAAATCGTTGTATACAAATTAATTTGTTACACTTCCTAGGATCTAAATATTTCATTCACCTATTTGCTGCTTGTACTCCAAACTCCAGTATAGACCCTACTGGAGTTTGGAGGGTCTATAACAGTTATCAGTAAGGTTGATAAGTTTCCTTTTTCCTCACATATATCTTTTCCACAGCGGAAATCATAAATCATCATCATCATCATCAATCAGCCTAGTTGTGTCCACTGCTGGACATAGGGCTTTAACCATTCGTTCCTATTTTGTGCAGTTTGCATCCAATTTGTTAGGATGCGCTTAAATTCATCAGCCAAACTCATTGAGGGTTGTCCTCTATTTCGATATGCGTCCTCGCTTGGTATCCATTCAATAATTTTCTTGGTTCATCGTTCATCAGTGTTCAAGGCAATGTAGCGAGTCCAATTCCATTTCAAGACCGTTATTTGCTTCGACGTATCCATAACACCGGTCGTTTGTCTTATCTCCTTGCTTGAAATTTTTTCCCTAAGAAAAACCCCTAACAGTGATCTTTCTATCGCCCACTGAGTAACTTGTATCTTATTTGTGGTACTGTGTAAATACCCTGGTGAAATGTCTAACGATATGTCTATCATCGCCACAATAAATTAAAAAGCGAAGATAGGAAATACAAATTTTGATAGACAAACAACAAATAACGTCATAATATTTAAGGATATGCTTACGAATTTACGAAGAGAACTGTATGCCTCTGCATTCATAAAACTGCAACCTCTTAGTATTGAGGATTCGGCGTGTCAAGATTCGTTGGAAGAATGGTAATAATAAGAATAATAAATAACCGGCTAAAGTATGTCACTGTAATAGAGTTATATGCTTTTGATTTGTTTAGAAACATTTCGAAGTTGCTAACGCCTGTCAGCGAGATGTAATGAATTTTCGGGTTCATTACACAGACTGAGCAAAATGCAATTTTGGTATTCTACATTTAATGAGTGCGAGGAAGACGATACAATGCTGGTAAATGCAAGTATAAAATAAGGATAGAAATAACCATGCTATCCGCCAATTGAGAAGTGTGTGAGTCGTGCTTTCTTGACCGTTTCTATCCTTATCTTATACCTGCAATTGTATCATTGTGGTGTCTTCCTCGCGTCACTATCCAAGGGAAGATATCAAAATGTAAATATGCTCAATTTGTGTAAAAGAAGAGACTTTACGTTATTTAGAAATGTTGGAAACAGCAATGGTTGTGAATTAGAACATTGATATATCTCATATATGTATAAGAAGTACGCTTACAATAGAATTGCTGCAGATACCTCGGATAAAAATTAGTTAACTGTGTTTAGTAGCGCCAAATATAACCATATGACAAAATATTAAAACCAGTTAGTTAAGCAGAAAACCCAATGAGAATAATTATCTTTCTTATACCTAAAATATCTTAATTTAAAAAATATATATATTTAATTGATTGACGAATCGAATAACTTAAAATTAGATGTTTAACACCTGGTCGTGCTTTTTCTATACATATTATTTTCTTTACAAGAATGTCCATTATTATAGATAAATAAATTAATTAAAACGTACTTTTAGTGTTAAATATTACAAGCATATCTGCTTATGGTTTCATTCAGAAATTATAACAATTTATGTATACTTTAATGTTTTTATAATGGAATTACATAAAAGTTATAGTAACAATAAAATCTTGCATTTTATGCATGATAAGCTTCTACGTGTCGGAATTCTTGAAAATGATTGCAATGCTTACAAAACCACTTTCTTACAAAATCTGGTAAATCCGAGAAAATATTTTAAATTTCTTCAGTCACATACAATGATTCTTATCAAAACTGTTGGTGGGAATAACAAACAGAAGATACGGCTTATTATTCAACTGACATTTAATACACTTTGCTAGCTCAGCCAAAAAGTTGTTCAACATCTTGACACTGGAGCAGTGGCGGCTCAAGGAGGAAGAGGACATAACAATGAAGTTTCCTAACTTCGTTTCTTTTTCTTTGTCCTTTTTTTTTCATAATAACAAACATTTTGATAAAGTAAACCAATTATGAGATAACTGCAATATTCAGGTACCAGTTTTTTAAGATGGCGATCATCAGACAACGAATCTAGCTTAGCACTATATCATATTCTGATCTCAGTGAAAAACCGCATTTGTGCAAAATTTTATGTTCAGTGTCACAAAAGTTTGTTACAACACCTCGAAAAACCGTTCACCGCACGGTCACGCTAATGCGCAATAGAACGCCTTTGATCTATTATATGCGCATGATATTTGATCTATTGCGGTGAACGATTTTCGAGGTGTTGGAACAAACTTAAAGTAATTGTCTGTTTTGCTAAGCTACTTCGATAGAAATTAATTACCATCTTGTGACCTGAGAAAATTGATTCTAAGTAAACGTAAAAAAAGCCAGCTAAGTCGCAACATAGGCAAATTATTTGACATGTGATGTGTTTATTTCAAGGATTATCGATAAGCATTCCTATGAGAGGCAACGTGAGAGCGCCGTAACTAATGTGGTTGGGGTGAATAACATCGAAATTCCGCAGGTATAATTTACTGCATAGTTAATTGAGCGCGGCAAATGATTGATGCAACTCATAAAATATTAACACCTGAAATAGTCTTCTCAATCTTTTAGAGATGGAGCGTTGACCCATGCACCTGTGGATTCAATCCACATGAGCATTTACGAATATTGGCCATAGTCATTGCGATGTTATCCTTACACCAGCCTATAATACCATAAAGTTTATAGTAGTGTTTCGATCTCTTATGAACCGCTCAGTGCTACAGACTAGTATGAGGGATAACTTGGCAAATAACCATGACCAATATTCGTAACAATTCTTGTAGATTGATTAGTCACCGGGACATCTTTTAAGGATAGGTGTTAGTAGTCTATTAGCATGCCGTAAATAGATTTTATGACATTTTGAAACTGAAAGTGTAGTAAGTTAATTTTTCAGGTGACCTTTCTCTAAAACTCTTGGATAATTCGGCTGTCCCAAATATAAACACTGCATATTCATTGAAATAAATGGCTTTTACGGTGGTTATACTTGGAGCTGCCAAATTTTTAACAGATTCTAGGTTTAAGAGCATATTTAGGGGAAAATGGTACCGTTTACAGAAAAGATACTCAACTTAAGATCTGGACATTCTGTTTGAATATCTACCATTGTTCATATTCCTGTTGTCGTGAAAACGATATTGTTAACAATACCATTATTATATTACATATAGCTATATAGGGCATGTAAATTGTAAACACGAGCTTATTTATTTTTCAAAAATAGTTAACATAACATTATACGGTAATATTTTTTGTGAGAATTTTTTTTCAAGAACAATAAATTTTCCTGGTTTTAAATATATGAAAAAGACAATAACAAACATGATAAGTATAACCACACTATATATTCCTAAAATGTGCATATTGATCTCAAAGATGGAAAAGGAAAAGAAAAAAACAGTTGTAGACGTAGACACAATTATTATTTAAAAGCTGCTCCCGCTTTCGTTCAGCGTAGGTTAAGGAAGATTTGCAAGGAATACTCTACTTCCAACAATTTAGTGTTCTCTTTTCATTTGCAATCTTTAAGTTATGCTGCGAATTAGTAATTACTATAAAAGATCCACGTCTGCAGTAACCTCGTGGATTTAATTTGAGGCTTATCTTGTTCACCTTTGAAAATAAGAAACAAAAAATTCATTTATTTACGTCACGTCTTTTCATCGTATTCATATCATAAATCAGGTTCACTAAATTCTGGGTTACGTCCTTATTTTAACACGATAAAAAGATACAGCGATTTGATCACCACCAACCATATGGTGCAATACATTTACAACAGATATTAAAATGCGAAAATTGGCCACTGACTGTTTCCTTCTGACGCAGAACTTTATTGATTAATAATTTCGACAGTTTTTATGGCACGAACGAAATTTAATTAGGTATATAACTTTTCAGTAATACATTCTTAAATTGTCAGTTCCATCGTTGTGATTTGACCAATTTAATTTAAATTGATAGTGATAGCTTGCAGGCATTAAAAAAGTTTATTATTATAAAAAATTGTCACCTTGACATCTGCAATGCCTAACAGTATGTACCCCTGAAGATATCGTAGACATGTGCAAGAATAAATTAGACCTCAACAATACTTTTTCAGTTTTTCTAACTTTTTACTACCTATATCAAAAACTTTAAAATAACCACTGATATTTTTAGTAAAGTTCTGTAACAATACACAATTATGAATTATTGGTAAGTATTTATAATACAAAATGAAAAATAGGCATATCTAATGATTAAATTATTCATATTTACAAATCGAAACAAAAGAAAGCGACTAATTTAATACCGGTTTCTTAATCTCACAGAAGTCAATTTGATGGTGGATAAGACTCGGGAATGCTAGAAAGCTGAATATAAATTTTCTATTGTTTTTTAATGTAATTTTTTTTCACAAAAATAAACTTATAAATTAACCGAATATTCTAATTAGGCCCTTCGGGTCTTATAACCCAAATGCTATCAACAAACAAAAGTTGGGGTATACATTTAAAATTCCTTTCTCTCTACTGGTGGTAAATTCTAAATATTTTTCATTTCCAAGAAAGTTGTCCCATCTTTTTAATTTTCTGAGATGTATTGAACTTATATTTGAGATGTATGGAACTTATATTGCTGTGCCCCTGATTTTGATAAAAGTATATAAGAACAATTGCAAAATGAAACATTATTCAGATTGTCCCATAATTATGTACTGTCCTTCTCCAAGGGGTGGAAAAAATAAGTTAAGTCAGTTCATGAAGGAGCTAAAACCCCTTAAAGGGGGTAATTGAAACATAGTTATTTTCCAAGAAATTCGAAACATCATAAGTTTTAAAAACTAAATTTGGACTTTTTTTATTTATTTATTTATTTATTTATTTATTTATTTATTTATTTATTTATAATAATTTATCCAAACGGGTGATAAAACCCAGTTACATGATAAATTAAACAGACATACAGAAATTTATTAAATTTATTAATTTCACAACGTTACATATTTTGTCAAATTTTTATCTAAATATCCTGATTTAAAATGAAAAAGGCGCCAATTTTAAAAAATGAATAAGAAGGTGCTCTTAATAAATTTCGGTACAAGCCATCGTTTTGAAATTATTTGTATTTTAATGTTGCAATACAGAATAGTTATAGTGATGGATAGGTAACTCCACCAGTAATTCCACAATATTTTTAACCACTGTTTTGTAAAGCAATATAAAATCTCGCTTTAAGCAATGAAGCATGTAATTTAAGGAAAATTTATTTTTTTATTTACAATAATTTTCTAATTAATATTATTTTAAGTTTGTGTCTTAAGTTGACAAGATGATTAAGTATAAAAAATAAGTTGGTTATTTATAAACATGTGCCAAGAGATTTGGCGTTATGTGCTAATAAATTTGAGCTTTATATACTTTGACAAATTATTATCAACATCTTTTAAATTGCAGAGGAGATATGTTTAAAATTACATAAAAAGGCGAACTTACTAACTTTTCATATATATCATCTGTTTATACTATTTATTTATATTTATGTAATATAAACGCTAATAATGCCAAGATAAAACAAAATAATTTTACGACTAGTTTTACTCTCCTAACAGAAGTAGGAGTGTCAAATGACTCTTAATGTAAATAACTCAAATGGATCAAATAACTTCAACCTTTCTTTCTAGGTGAAGTAAGGAATAACGCTATTTAAATAGATACTATTTTAAAAATACTTAATCAAAACTAACAATATTAATTTGTTTTGATATTTCAAACAATTTTCAAAATGAAATCTATGCGTTTAATCGTTGAAACAAGTTAAAATATATCCTCTCCAATATATCCTGAAATTCCCCTGCAGTCGTCCAATATTAAATGAATATTCACTAAATAATTATGACATATCAACAATATTTCGCTATGAAATTACGCTAATAATACAAATAAAAGCCACCTGCTATAAAGAGAACTGACAAATTTGTCAAACTGATAACTAAAATTGTTTTCTATCTTGACTCACTATTTAAGTTACAATTAGGGAATAAACATTGCAATATTTAAATACAAGTAACTCCAAAACGATAGCTCCTGTCGAAATTTAGTAACAGAAGCTTTTTGTAGTTTTTAACATTGGCACTTTTTCTGTTTCAAAAAAAATTACGGTAAAAATTCACCCTTACCTCTTCTGTAACTATCCCAACAAATAGTCCAAATTTAATTTTTGCAACTTAAGACGTTTCGAATTTATTGGCAAATAACTGTGTTCTACTTAGCCTTTTTAAGGGGCTACCTGCATGTAGTACAATGTATTATACACACGATGATGAGCTCATATGTCATTCGTATCTTGTTTAGTTTGTCTTCTGATCCATCGTTGAGATCTCCCTAATTTCATTAATGAAAATTTGTAACATTTGTTACTGCAAGATACACTGTCATTTAATTTTGATTTTTTTGGCAACTGTATTTAGGTTTCAATCAATTTCAAAGCTAGTTTCTGATTATTATTCAAAAATCAATTTCTTTATACTACAGCGCGGTCGTAAAACCAAGTCAAATGATATTATGTTTTGATAAACATACACACACATACAGGATAGGACTGTGCGCAAATAAACTTTCAGTAAATCTGTTGAAAAACTGCAATAGTTTTTTTCTATTAATATTTTCCTCAGTCCGTACAAAAAGCAATAGGAATTTAAAGAACCGCAAAGAACCATAACGATTCATTCAATGAATCCTATGAATTACAATTTACAATTAAAAATAACTGCTTTATAACTTAAAGGTCAGAGAATAGTTATTTTTAGATATTGACTAAATCTCTTTAGTGAAATAATTGTTATTTTGTTTAAATCCAAGTGTCTAAACAGTAATCGAGGTCGTTTCATAATGTAAATAAAATTACATGTTTTTTTTAAATAGACGTTAAAAACAGTTAGTTAGAAATCCACAGTGAGGTGATATATTCAATAAATGCCTGTAGAAACCCAAAATGAAATGGTTTCTATAATTTTAACAGAAACTTTGAAAGTCTTAACAATTTAGTCAACAAATAACATGCTAATGCATTTTTGCAGATGATATTTAAAAATGCAAAAGAAATTTACGTTTCAGTTTATAGTCGGGCAGTTGGCGTCCAAAATGTGCAAGAGTTTTCTCAAAGCTAATTTTTTTGAGATTAGGTTACTTTTTAGTGATGGAAAGTAACTGTAGAGTCATCTGGCGCTGGGACTCTCGCAAAGGTGTAATATTAATTAACGTCTCTAAACTGTTTTCTCAAAGCTCAAAATTTATAGAGAACGAGCAAATATAACATAAAACAAGAATCCAACAGTCAGACAGCAAAATATAGCGCTACTTCACACCTGTCAAAAAAATGACGTGTGTCAAAGTGATTTCTCAAAGCTGAAATTCTCCAAAACATTAATTAAAACTATAAAGTTAATAAAGGAGACAGTCAGACTCATTTATGATAGGACCACGTCAGTCAGCAGTCGATAGATGTGAGAACGGTAACTGCGCGCATTAGTACGCCTTTTTCTCAATACATATCGTTTATTTTATAACTCAATAGAATATGGGTTACCAGGGCCGGCTCGATGGGCAGGCGAGCTAGGCGGTCGCCTGGGGCGCTGAATCTTGGGAGCGCTGACTTGCCGCAAGTCGGTTGTAGTTTCTGAATATTTAAATTTTAATCAAAAACACGCACTCCAAATAAGTCCGCACCTGCCCGCCTATCGGTAAGCGTGCTGTATGATAACAAAAAATCAAAGTAATACCGGCCGGCGGAGTACAAAGTGTTGGCGTGGCTATGATGTTTACGTTTTATCGTTTTTATATAGAGCGCCGACTGCCGTTCTTCTTTGACCGAGTTCTGAATTTTCTGTATTAAATTTTATTATTTATTCTCTAACTAAAAACAAAGAATAAACTACTCTTTGCTAAAGAAGCGAATTGTTGAAATCAGTCTATTATATTAATATTATTACTATAACAGCATAGTACGGTACGCGTTTAAGTTTCCAGTGCTTCAGTTAGCATATTAATATATGTATAATAGATATAACATATCGTGTCATCCTTTGTTGCAGCTTGCCAGCTTGTACTAGCTTTCTTTGGACTTTGTATATTAGTTATTAAAAACTAAATTTGCGTTGTGTATTGTGTTTGTTGACGTTATAATATTGGCATAATTCAAAAAATAATAATGTCTGGGGCGCAAAATCGTAAAAGAAAAATGGTAGCTCTGAAAGAAGCTGAAAAAAGTTCGGCATTTATGTCAAAGTTTGTAAAAATTTCGACGTCTTCGTCTTCGAATGAACCACAAATAAATGTTAGTGAAAGCGAAAGTGAAGTCAGTGAAGTGTTTGAAGAATTTAAAGGCGGTGAAGAATGTGTAATGGTGCAGGTGCTTAAAGACGACAATGAGAACGTTGGTTGTGCTAAATATCCTGAAATTGAAGCTGAAATGGAAACTGAAACTACGAAAAATAATGATAAAATAACCAAAGGAAATGAAAATGATAATACACCGATGTTATGAGTATTCAAATGTAGGAAATTGGCCAAGATTTTTTACTGTTTCAGTTCGAAATGAAATAGTTATACATGGCCCAGAAAAACATGAAGGTCCTAATTCACGATTTCCCAGGGATGCTAATCCAAATAATTCAAAAAACAAAGGTAGGCACTTTTCTCTTTTTCATTGTCATCGTATTTTATCTAATGGAGAAATGAGTTACAGAAGTTGTCTTCAATATTCAAATTCCAAAAACTGTGTTTATTGTTTTTGCTGCCGACTTTTTGATAATAAGTAAGTATCAAAACTTGCAATGGGAGAAGGTTTAAGTAACGCTTAACGCTGAATTTTTGATTTGTACACAGATTCGGAATCAACCACCACTGATGACGCAGAAGAATATGGTGCAATCGCGTTTTATTCTGATGAAGATAGTGGCGTAGAACACGACGACGGCAATGATTCTGACGATTAGATGTTTTTTTTTTCAATGAATCAATGATTCTTTTTTTTTCTCTGTTATAAAATAATTAAAATTATTTTTTCTTGTATAAAATTACTGGTATCTATATAATAACTGATATATAACAATTACAATTATTAAGAAACAATTAAAATTATTTTTTTATATAAAATAAATGATACGTATTGAGAAAAGGCGTACTAATGCGCGCAGTTACCGTTCTCACATCTATCGACTGCTGACTGACGTGGTCCTATCATAAATGAGTCTGACTGTCTCCTTTATTAACTTTATAGTTTTAATTAATGTTTTGGAGAATTTCAGCTTTGAGAAATCACTTTGACACACGTCATTTTTTTGACAGGTATGAAGTAGCGCTGACGCCACGTGTCCCTATATTTTGCTGTCTGACTGTTGGATTCTTGTTTTATATTATATTTGCTCGTTTTCTATAAATTTTGAGCTTTGAGAAAACAGTTTAGAGACGTTAATTAATATTAGACCTTTGCGAGCGTCCCAGCGCCAGGTGTCCCGGTACCGGAAGTGCTGACTCTGCAGTTATTTTCCATCACTAAATAGTAACCTAATCTCAAAAAATTAGCTTTGAGAAAACTCTTGCACATTTTGGACGCCAGCTCTTGGACTATTATTATGTGATCAATTTATTTCCAGTGATGTACTCAAATATTTAGTAAATGTACGTCAGCTGAATAGTCTGTTAGAAAATACTGTTTTTTTTTTTCAAATATAGTAAGTTATCTACATATAAAAGCCCGAAAAGTGATTCTTTAATGGGCGAGCCGGCAATGTTCATGGTGAGTCCTAGTGATCCCTGAAAACCAGTGCGTCCTGTGAGACAATGGTTGGGAGAAAAATTTTCAAGTGAAATGGATTGGAAGGAGATGAATTTATGAATTGCCAGCAAGATCTCCGGATTAAACGACGCTTAATATTTTCTCGGGTTGTTTAAAACTTAAGTGTACTCCGCCCAGAAGATATTCGAGATTTCAGGACTAGGATAACACGACAGATTTCCAGAACAACGTTTAGAAAAGTCAGCGAAAATAGGCTTAATATTTAGCAGACAATGGAGCATATTTTGAACACTTGATAAAATAATTTTCTGCATACGTAAGAGTTATTATTCATTAAAAGGTACATTTCCGGCTCTGTCTCAGAAAAGGATGAACTAATTTAAATTTTTCTACTTGAAGAACAAAACTTTTTACGTACTTTAAAATGATGTGTCATAAGACAGGGAACGCCATTTTAAATTCTAAAGTTGGGGTGACCGGGAATGAAAGAGTGGAACATAAAAATCAATTAACAGTGGAATCGGTCTTTTCCCCTTTCCTCAAAATCTTATCCTTAGATCCAGAGTTACTCTAGATGGCTAGTTTTGAAATGAAGCATAGTATATTGTATACCAGACGAGCAATAATCAAGTTTTGATTTTATTAATGAAAAATGTAAGGTTTTTAGCGCTAATGAATTCAAAAAGGATTTACACTTCTTAGTTATAAATCCTAAAAGTTTCATTGTGGTAGAGGCTCAATCATATACATGGATAATAAAGGTTAATTTGTTGTCAAACAAGATTACTCAGTCTTTGATTGATTCATATCTAGATATTTCTACGCTATTCATTGCATATAGGTGTAAAGTTGATTGTTGTTATGCGTAAAGAACTAACGTAGTTCATTTAGATGATCTTATGCAGTTTGTTCATTGTTCTTCTATTCCATTAAGTTGCTTTTGAAATAGAACTAAATATCTTTAAATTATTCACATATCGAAGTTTTTTCGCCATCAATTGAATTAACAAACAAATGTCCCAAGTTGGACCGTTGAGGAACCCCAAGTATGGGTGGATTATAGCCGACATACCTACCATTATAAGATTTGGAAAATAATGGAAGAGTATCATTAAACAATGCGAAACTAAGGGCTACTTTAATAGATACCTCGTGGAAATCTGCATCTAACTTTCCGGAAAAATTTAGACTCAATCAAAATCGACGCATTGGTGAATTAATTCTTACGAGTTCATTTGCCTCCTTAAAACGTCATCATGTTATTGGTGATCTCAGAATGATGAAATTACATGGATGTAAGTCAGCATTTTAAAGACACGAAAATAATAACGAATTTATTCCAACTCGTTAGATCTTTTCAGAAGGAAATACAATTTATGGCGTTGGTATAGTAACCAAAAGAGATTGGGCTAGCAAAGTCATATTTTTATCGTTTAGAAATATATCCCCTCAAAATACAATTGTAAAAAGGTTTGGTGTAAGATATTCACAGATTCAAAATTAGTGATACCTATCCATTTTTACTTATCAAAATTACGTTTTATTTATTAAACAGCCATTTTGGATGAAGAAACATAGGGAAGAAATTTTGCGTCACAATATTTACTAGTGTAATTCAAGATAAATTGTTCATATATACGAGGATAAACGTACTGTCACCCCTTTAATTTAGAAGCGGCTGAACACGGAAATACGTTTAGTATATAGGCCTGTCCAAAACGCTGTCACATTGCTGTCAGTTTCAATTCAAAATGGCTGCTGGGGTATAAACATTGTTGTTATTCGTATGCCATGTAGGTCAGTTTTATGTTAATACACGAATATTTGTTTAAATTATGCCGTCCTTTTGTTGTGTGGTGAATTGTGGTAGCACAAGAAGTCGTGATGAGAACGTAAAATTTTTTCGCATTCCTGCTATTTTACATTTTAAACATAAAACTAACCTAAATGAATTATCCGCAAAAAGACGTCAGAAATGGTTAAACGCTATAAAAAGAGCAGATTTCCCCGAAAGTAAACAAAAAGATGCAGTTGTATGCTCCAGACACTTTATTTCAGGTAAAAGTAAATAAATAAAAAAATTATGTCCTTATCGAGGAACTTATATAAACTTTCCACTGCCTTAGGCAAACCTGCAGAACTAACTGATGAGCTAAATCCGGATTGGGCACCTTCTGTTAATATGGGTTATGACAAAACTTTAAATGCCAATAGAATGGAACGTTTTGAGCGAAAGAGGGAAAAGATTGGCAGAAGCGAGGGCAATAGAGGTATTACTCGTTACTTTTACATTGTGAATGTATGTATGCAAACAAACTAAGTAAGTCTAGTGGTAAGTATATTATTCTTAATAGGTGAAAAATTCTTATATATCAAATTGTGATAATTTTTATGTTTCGTTATACACTACTACTGCCCGTAGTTTTTTCAGGGGTAATTGGGCAGTTTATAGAAATATGTTAAGTTTTTAAGATAACCTTTCTAAATAGGTACATGTTCCTCAAGCAAGTACTTCAACATCAACTTTAGCCAAAGTAACAACAGAGGACACAGCACATCTCTGCGACGAGGATAGAAATGAGATTTGCCAAAATTTCAAAAGTATACAGACCGATTTAACATTAGATGCACTCAGTAGTATATTCTTTTCATTAAGGACTCATGATGAATTACAACAACAATTAAAAAAATTGACTTTGTGCTGCAAAAGCTTAGAAAATGACGATGACAAAACTAGATATTATACTGGCCTTCATACGTACAATGTATTTAAGTTAGTTATAGATTACATTCATCCATTCATTAAAGTGCATTTAAATACAGTTCTACCTGCTGAAGATCAGATTTTATTAACTTTAGTCAAACTCAGATTAAATTTAGATTTTAAAGATTTAGCATATAGATTCGGCATTAGCAAATTTTCTGCATCAACATATTTTAAAAATACATTGCGCATTATATACCTAAGATTTAAAACTTTAGTGTTCTGGCCAGACAGATCCATTATATTAAAGACAGTACCATCGTGTTTTAAAGAGTCATTTCATGAAAATACCACAATTATTATCGATTGTTTTGAAATTAGGACACAAACACCGTCAAATATGTTGGCTGCAGCACAGTCCTGGTCTAACTACAAGCATAGTCAGACTGTAAAATACTTAATTGGCATTACACCTCAAGGTTCAGTTTGCTTTATAAGTGAAGGTTGGGGAGGAAGAGTATCCGATAAATTCTTGACACAAAATTCTGTACTTTTAAATCAACTAGTACCTGGTGATGTTGTAATGGCAGATAGGGGGTTTTTTAATTAGAGAATTTGTAGAACTGTTTCAGGCATCCGTTAAAATACCAGCTTTTACCAGAGGTAAATCACAGCTACATCCTGTGGACCTAGAGAAAACCAGGGCTATAGCACATGTTCGAATACATGTAGAACGAGTGATTGGAGCAATCCGACAGAAATATTCCATACTTCATGATGTAGTACCTATTACATTATTAAACACAGGTGGAGAACAACCAATTTTAGATGAAATTGTTCATGTTTGTTGTGCCTTATTTAATTTATGCCCTCCGATTGTTCCACTATAAAATATAAATTATTAGAAAATCTCTTGTATTTTTATATCTTCATTATTAATAAACAAGTTTCAATAAAGTGTTAATGTTATTTTCTTCATTCATTCATTAACCCTGAAATATAATCGTAAAAGTAAGATAAAATGATATATTTTCAAAAAAAAGTTTATTAGGTAGTTTTAATGGAAAAAATATTTACAAAATTGGAAGATTTTTGTTACATTTTTAAAAATTATCACAAGATTATGAAAAAAATAAAGTAAGGCACTTTAAAAAATTAACAATTATTATGAAGAAACCTGCCCTTAACTTCGCAAAATCATAAATACAAAACAAAATTAAAACTGATATTTTATTCTAGCTAGTGACAAGAATTTTGTGTTATTACTAAAATGAAATAAAAAAATTAACTATGAACACAAACTGCATATCCACATTTCTGTGAGCTGTTCATCAATTCCAATACATTCAAAATGATACCACTTAATGTCACAATTGTCATTGCCACAACACAACATAGGTCTTCCATCATCTGGGCCTCTACATACACACCACAGAGGAGTATTCGTACATGCCGCTTTCGAGGCTGCTTTTGTAAAATAGCATCCCAAAAGTTCTGGAATAATTACGTTCTTATGGAATTCAGTAGCTTTCTGCATAGCTTGATACCAAAAATCTTCATTGAAAAGGACCCTTTCAATGAACATTTCCTTAGGGGACCATACAACGAAATCGCAATATAAGGTGCCAGTCATAGCCATTTGTTGCTGAACTTGATAATAGTACGAATGTCCATTATCCAAATAAATTTCATTTGTTTTTGTCTTTAACAAACAGGATGTTTTCAGGTCTGCAAATTTTTCTATTGTTATATTTTGTAGCAGGTATGGACATTTAACTTCTACGCATCCAGTTCCACAACAACTACAGTTTACTTTAGCATCTGGAGAAGCTCCAAATTGTGATAAATCGGGAGTGATACAGAGTCCAATATCATCTAGTGATAAATTGTCATGGCTTATAGTCTGTTCATTTTTATAGGCTTCTAATGCATTCTTTTCATGTATAATGCCCCACTCTGTGGTTTTACTTTTAAAGGTAAATTTCAATGGGTAACATATTTGTTTTATAAGTGAGAGAGATGGGTTGCTAAGGGATGTTCTACATACATCCTTTAACTTAGACGCTGTGATCCTACCGGCTCTTTGATGAAACCATTCCTTCGAGTTAGATTGTGCCTTTGTTGTCTTATTTATTTCCTCACACTCTTCTTCTGTCAAGTGAATATTTACATATTCCGAAGACAACTGTAGTAGCTGTTCATAAGTTAAATTTATATATTCTTCATTATACAGTTGTGTATATGGATTAGAAATTGCTGATTCTCTAATTTCCAATGCACTGGCAAAAGGTTCAACCACTCTCATTAGAACCGACTGACTACCAGCTTCTTCGATTTGTCTCAAAAGCGTTGTCAGTTCCTCACCCACCACTGGTGGTATAGAATCTTTAAATATTTTCGTAAATGAAATTGTTTTTCCATAGTTAATATTTTTTATGGGTTCACACTGGACCTTCGACACTCTTGGTACATTCCACAATGACCGCACATCAGTGCAAGAAGTGTTAGTTTTCGAACTGTAAATATATTCTAAAGTGTATAATAAAGCCCCAATATGGCTACACACTTCTCCGGCACCAGCCATACAAGTACAATGTGCAGTTTCGGTACTCCCATCAATCTTGCACATTATCCATACACGAAGTGGTGGGTCATTCATTCTTTGTGAATGTTTTACCTGATAACAGAAAATAAAAAACTATATTAAATCAGAATACTTAAATGCATTATTTATAACTTACATTTGCAATTACTACCATGTAGTTGTTGATATTTATGACACCACATTTACTAACAAACCCCGCTTCAAAGTACTTGTAGGCATGTAAACTTTTAAAGGCTTTCATCTGCTCACTAGTGTAATAACTTGTTAAAACTAAATAACTAACTATATCCATATTATTAACTGGAGGAAAATCTGCAGCACTATAACTTAATTGACTGTCTTTTAGGGAATACGGGTCCATATTGTTTATTAATGATAGTTTTTGTGTATATCGCGTCGCCACGTCTGGATGTTCATTTTCCAATTTTATGAAGTAATTACTCATTCTCTTAAGCTTTCAATATACCAAATCACTTATTTATGTTTCAAATATTATTAAACCATACTTCAATTTTATGAACAACGATAAAAACACCAATAACTTTGTTCCAAATTAACAAACGCACTGAACACACATGTACACAATTGCTTTGGTTATACCCCAGCGGCCATCTTGTGTTGCGGTAGGTTAGGGTCTTGGACAGGCCTATTACTTGTTTCTAGAGCAGGAATCCTTCCTTAATGATTTATTTGGTGACTGTTGTTATGCTCGTGTATGTTCAATTCAGCTCATATACAATAGTGTATTGAACTATTTATCAGACATGGGTCTCTTAAATGGCAACGTTAAATGTAAACCCGAGGCTGGAAACCCGTCGCTGTTCAGCGAATTCATTTTCCATCTAGCTGTCGTGCGGTCAACTAATATGTCAAATTTCAATCTTCCTTCAATACTGCGTCTAAATACTTTAATACGTAAACTGTAGGAAGGTGCGACAAATGGTCAATAGTCACTACCTCTTAATTTATCGTTTCAAACTCTTAGTATCAGTAGCAGTATTTAAATACATTTGGAAACACGTAATGTATATTAATGTTTTGTGTTATAAAAGTTACTGGAGTTATACTAAATAACAATTAATTGAAAAAACATAAATTTCATTTAAATTTTACTGTTTTGTAAAATTTATAAACTTGTAACGAAGTGATTTTTAAGTTAAGTTAGGTAGCTAGGTTTTGAAGAATATTTTGTCCATTATATTACTGCGCTTGTAAAGAATAACAGTTTAATTATTAATTATAGATAGGAAGTATGGATATGTTTTGTGAACATTCCACATAGGTCGAATAGCTGGCAGTCCGCGAATCGCGACACACGAGGCGCGCATCGTGCCCCGGCACTCTTCTGCCCGCGCTATCATGAAGGAGCCTGAGACTGAAAATAATTAAATTAGTTCCCGTCTGAGCTCCAACCGAAGCACCACGCCGACTTGGATAGTAAGTAAACTTGTGAGTATAGAGGTACATAGGTATCCAAAGGTAATTGCGGAATTTTTCTAAGTCGATAAACGGTGACGTAGTTGCAATATTTCGCGCATGACTACCGCGCTCCTCCTACTTCTGCTTTTGCAGAGTGGAGTAGCTTGAGGATTTTGGAGAGTATCCGAGACCAGTCCGTTGCTGCCGTCCGTACCGTCCAGACGTGCCGACCCCGACCGCTCCAGAGAGGAAGCCAGCACAGGATCCGGAAGTAGGTAGCAAGGTTTGATAAAGGTTTGGTAAATAATCGGTATTACTTGGCTGGTGAGTACTTTCCGGGCTTTATTTTTTAGAGTTAGTGAACCGCGAGCGC
Source organism: Rhamnusium bicolor (assembly GCA_029963845.1). Lineage (NCBI taxonomy): Eukaryota > Metazoa > Arthropoda > Insecta > Coleoptera > Cerambycidae > Rhamnusium > Rhamnusium bicolor. Next base: position 2,940 of record JANEYF010000711.1, on the reverse strand, counting down.
TAAACGTATCCGCCTCATATCCTTCCTTAGAAAGGGAGAGCGGCCGAAGGTTGGAATTAGAACCGCGTTCCACCGCGTTACACCGCGTGTTCTCCAGGCCACCTGAGCACGTAAAAATTCTGCAGGGTGACTTGGAGATACTAGCATTTGATACCGCGTGTCCTCTAGGCCACCTGCGTCCGTTTATTTGGCAGGGTGATTTAGAGGGATTTCCGTAACCGCGTGCCTGCCAGGCCACCTGAGCACGTAAAAATTCTGCAGGGTGACTTGGAGGTATCGTCCGTAATCGCGGGTCCGCCGGGCTACCTGAGCACGTAAAAATTCTGCAGGGTAGCTTGGTAGCTTTGACCATACCGTCGTCGTCTTAGATTTGCAACCGCTCGGCTTGCCACTCCTTCCCCCCTCCAACTTGAACCGCGTTATACCGCGTGCCCTCCAGGCCACCTGAGCACGTAAAAATTCTGCAGGGTGACTTGGAGGTATTGTCAGTTGCCATCGCGTGTTCTCTAGGCCACCTGAGCACGTAAAAAATTCTGCAGGGTGACTTAGAGGTACTTCCGTAACCGCGTGCCTGCCAGGCCACCTGAGCACGTAAAAATTCTGCAGGGTGACTTGGAGGTATCGTCCGTAACCGCGGGTCCCCGGCTACCTGAGCACGTAAAAATTCTGCAGGGTAGTCTTGGAGTTTGACCATCCCGTCGTCATCATCAATTTGCCAGTGTTAGGCTTGTTACTCCTTCCCCCCCTTACCGTAACCGCATTCAACCGCGTGCCCTTGTAACGAAATTGCAAGCTATTTCATTCCAGTTTGTTGTGTTCCGTGAGGAATTAAGTTTCTGCTAGTCTAGTCCAGATAGCGCAACCGATTTCTACTGGAAAAGTCGGTTTTGCAGATTTTTGCACTAAATATCTATCTATCTTTATTGCTCATACTCTACTCTCAAATGTCTGTCTCTTTCCAAACTATAATCGAGTTTAGGTAGCAGAATACTACGATGCTACTTTCTTCTCACTAGGGCAGCCAGAGACAGTGGTTGTCTCTGGTGCCGCGTTCTGATGGAAACCATCTCTAGTTCTGCGGTCTGGTAAGATTGATATGTTATCTGGTATTATCTTGTGATTGTATGCTCATCATTATTTAAAAAGTTGCTATATTGATTTAAAGTACCTTTGAGGTAATTTTCATAATAATATTGTACCGTAATTATCTTAATTTACGCCTTGGGCGAATTTGCTTTTTGGTGATCAGTTCACCTTGCTTGTTCTTTGGAACAGCCATTATTAATATTGATTAGTATCAATTTATCGTGCCTTGCTGGCAATTTATCTAATATTACTTTGATATTGTAATAATTTCAGGTGTTAATTTAAAACTAACTTTCGGTTATTGTAAATTTTAAATTTACTTGGCAACGTATGTCGCCATTTTGTATCGTAGTTGTTGTTTTCTGTCTTTGTATCTTGATTGTTTTAGGTCACTTAGCCTACGTTGGTAGCGCTCTCTAAACAGTGGTGGCTGGTGACATTTGGAGATTGGTACACCTGGGTGGGCCAAACCTATTTGTTTATAACCTGTGAAAATTGTGAAAATTATCTAATTTGGTGCATTTGTTTTGTGGTGGATTATTTTATACCAGTGCATATATTTATCAACCAGACCTCAGAAACGTAAGGTTATTCTAAATTTAAAATATCGAATGCTTACTTAAACGTTTCACTTAGTATTTCTTCAGGAACGCTACTCTAGTGGAACCTTGCCTAGTTCTCTGGCAAAAATACCTGCCTAGTTATCTGGCACTTGATTAACTTTTAATTATCTAAAGTAAACATATAGTCAAGTATATAGCTTTACTTAACTTTATCTGCAATTCCTTGGAACCTCTCTCGGAGGAACTAATAAATAATTTAATTTAACGTTACCTTCAAGTTGAAAACTATCATATTGTTTTATATTTAGTAAATGTTGATTTACGTTATCTTTCTAGGTGTCTGTCTGTAAACAGACATTCTAAATTCTATTTTCTTGAAGCTTCACTTCTTTTATTACAAAAATATCTTAACATTTAGTGAATACCTATTTCACTTGTTTATTATCGTAGCTACACCTAGTTTATTTGCTGGACTAGTATTTTTTCTATTTAACTTAACTTTTATTAATACTTAAGTTAGTTGAAGTCTTCAACTTCTTAACCTATTATAGGATACCGATCCTAGTTTGTTTAGTTTGCGAATTTACTCGGTAAAATTTGTGTTACTCATATTTTGTCTACGTAGCTGGACACTTCAAAAGTCACAGCTTTTAATTTTGTTTTTGCCTCTATCAACTGATCTCATAAAACTCTCCCCTTTTATGTAATTACCTGGACCAAGAGAAGAGGATAACTGGTGGATCGAACTGATTAGTATATACAGGGTGGAGCAGAAAAACGTAATATTACACAACTGGCATTTTTTTTTTTCTCAAGGGTACTGCAGGACTGACAGTGGTTAGTCAAATTGACACCGAACCCATTAAGAGCCTAGCCGTTGGTGAATTCTTCGCTGGACTAACCCCTTTGAAGTTAAGTAAGATCCTCGTCCCCAGTTAAGTTTATTTGGTCAGAAGAAACGTTGTGAGAATCAGGCATCTCATTTTTCATTATTGTTCATTTTTTTTTCCTCACATCATTTTTGGATACTTTTGATCTTCAACCACATTTAATTTTTTAACTTTGTAAATACTTGTACATCACATATACTAGTCTGGATTATACTATTAAAATAAGATCTTTTATTCCACTTCCTTACCAACCGAATTCAAGTTTTAACGCTATCTTTACCTTTTTAAGTAAAATTTTAATTAATTGGTACTTGTAAAAGTCCGGCGCCCAGCCTAGATTTTGGTGATAACTCAAATTAATCTAAGCCCTTATTCACGACCTGCTTACTGAGCTACCGGTC
>JANEYF010000710.1:0-14611 GCA_029963845.1 Rhamnusium bicolor | reverse complement strand
GTCTCACAGTGGACGGAAACGCCGAAAAGCTGGCCAAAATATAAAGGCATTGAGCTATTTTACTGAAATTGTGCAAACAGGGGTTTTTTGTGTCGCTGATCAAGAATCCGAAGTTGAATTTTGAAAAAAAACAAAATGGCGGCCATGAAAACCCCACAAAACATACCAAAAATCGCCAATTATCGCTGCATTTTTACAAAACTTTGTATACAGTTTTTTTGGGTCGCTGATGAAGAATCCCACATAGAATTTCAAAAAAATTACGGTCAAAAATATATACATAGTTCAAAAATTATTATTGAATTGAAGCGAATTCATGTGTTTCATTTGTTTCGGGAAAATTAGGATCTGGGGAATGGAATAAAAATGTGCAATGACTTTGAAAATTAATTTTATTCAATTACTATCTGAATTACATTCATTGTCCTCATGAAAACGCATTCAAAAGGAGCCCACTTTATGGTGCACGAATGTGCATGCATCCGTGCATTCGCGCAAAATTTGGTCAATATCTCGCAAAGATGCAAAAAAAGATGCAGCTAATTTTTTATACACTTTCGAAAAAATGTTCATTGAACACATTCTAATAAGTTTCAAGGCCAACCATCACCAACCACGTAACTTATGGCTTTTTTTGTGGAGTTTATGAATCGTTGCATGTACAAAAATGCACTCCACTTCGATAATTATTTACTAATTACCATATAAATAAACTGATCTCATACTGAGATATTTTAATTGTACTTACTTTCTGATGCAGAATTCACTTTTATGACACAGAAAACTGCACTTTGAGAATTTTTACGCTGCAGACAAAATTTATCGATTTTTGAAGCGTTGCAACTGCCGAAGTGACGAGCTGCACGGTCGCACAATAAGTAATTTCCTCGCTCAGGTAGTGAACCCGGACCGGTATTAACGGTCGTTTCTAATGCTAGGGGTATCACTACAATGATTTAAAACGTTTCCATTTAAAAAAAAAATCATTTTTTTAATTTTGGCCAGCTTTTTGGCGTTTCCGTCCACTGTGCGTCTGTTAAAATTTTAAAGACATGTTACTAAGTCCCGGCAAATTTAAACAGAGTTAGTTAAAAATGTAACTGATTTCTATTATATTAGAGTTACAAAATACCAACGACAGTTAAAATAGTTCCGTTAAAATTTTAGCGGAAATCTAATCTACTAAAATTTAACGGACACAATACAGCTGCAAGTCAGTTGTATTGAACATAATGTGCATATTATCTTTTTTTATAATCCATATTTCAGCGTTTTGGCAAATAGCCGGGAAAATAATTGTTTAAAAAGATATATGTTATACTTATCTGTGATAAGTTTTTGTAAAATTTAGAAAATAATAATTAGCAAAAAAATTGTTAGCATTATTAAATTTTCATTTAATTCCAAAGATTCTAATGCTGGGTTGCCGGCACTTAGGATATCGTTCAAAATATACCGAGTTGGTAAAAAAACGTACTTTTTATTTTTCTTTGGTAAATTTCTGTTTTTCAGCCGATTTTAGCGAACTTGGTGGCAATATTAGCTGAATGAATAGGCTACAAACGTCAAATGTTATTATGACCGCAATTGAAAATGTGCCTTCCTTTGCGCAGTTGAATTGAAAGTTGTCAAAATGACAGAACTAATGACAGATTTCGAAAAACTGAACTACCCCTCTGTATTTTAAAACTACTATGAGTTATATCAGTTCATTGGTTTTCGAGATATAGCTAATTCAAAAAAAGGCCTACTTACTTGCCATTTTTTAAATCTGGAACAAAAAAGAAACTGCTATTTTCCCTGCCAATTCTTTATTTCTCAACCGATTTCAGTGATCTTGATCTTGTTATTTAGGAAATAGAATCAGTTCAAAGGAATTGCACATATTATCGAAATTTCAAAATACAAGACTTATTTTCTACTAGTATTTCCATTCCTAATACTACTACAATATCTCAAATATCGACAGTATGAACTATAGAAATAATTTATATAAAATCTTATATAGGTAAATAACATGATGAGATGGTAGAGGATATTTCACCAGAAATCCATAATTAGGTGATAAGTACTAATAAAATTCGCCCTGTAAAACAAATGCAATATTATTGAACCATTTAAAAAGACCAATAGTTTCAAACACTAAAGGTTCAACTAATAAGTAAGTAATGAAGTTTAGTACGTCATACTCCTTGAACTCCTCATGCAGCCGCAATTGCCGTAACTCTTCTCCTCTAGCTGTGTATGATTGGCCAGGTCTATTGAAATTGAGGCAGTTTTTCCCAATATTAAGTTAAGTCTTGTAGCTCCTCAATATTATTAAATTGATTTCGATCATTGTCGTGAAGTCTTTGAAGAAAATATGGCCACATAAAGTAATCCATTGGATTCAACTCAGGACTACAGGTCGGCAATGGTATAAAATACGTTTTTTCTATTGGCGGTCAATTTTTTTCTAATGTTGTTAAAATTTTGTATGATTCCAGTGAACAATTATTGTTTCTGCCACTCAGCGTAGGTAGTCTGTGTTCTAACCAACTAGGGTTCATTTTATAGCAACAAGTCAGTGATACAAATGCTGTAGATCATGCATTTTTCCAGAATAGCGTACCTGCGTATACAGCGCAAACAACTTTGGCGTATTTGAAAACGCCAACGTCAATTTCATAGAGCCAGAAAGACGGCGGACTTGCAGTCCTAAAGCAAATCCATTGAATTACTTTGCATGTCCATATTTTCTTCAGAGACTGCAACACAATGGCCGAAATCAATTTAATAATATTGAGGAGCTACGACAAGATTTACCCAATATTGTGATGAACTGTCTCTAATTTCTATAACACAAACCATACACTGTTGGAGGAAAAATGTTACAGCAGTTGTGGCTGCACGAGATCATCTTCAAGGATTATGATGTGTTAACCTTCATTACCTACTTATTAATTGAATCTTTAGTGTTTGGAAATATTGATTTTTTTTCAATGATTCAATATTATTACATTTGGTTTACGCAAATTTCATTAGTACTTACCACCTAATTATGAATTTCTGGTGAAATATCCTATTGTGTTATTTACCTAAATAAGATTTTTTTTAAATTAATTCTCTAGTTTGTATTTTGATTTTTAAGATATAGTATCAAGAGCAATAGAATTACTAAGTACAAAATGAGTCTTGAATTTTGAAATTTCAATAATTTGTTCAAAATTTCTTGGAGCTGACTCAATTGCCTAAATAACAAGACCAAGATCATTGAAATCGGTTGAGAAATAAAAAATTGTCAGGCAAAATATCAAAATTTGTTTTAAAAAATTGCAAGTCGGCCTTTTTTGAATTCGCTATATCTCCAGAACCAATGAACAGATATAACATATCGTAGTCTTATAATGTAGAGAGAAGTTCATTCTTTAGAAATCTGTCATTAGTTGTGTCATTTTGACAACTTTCAATTAAGAAGAACGAGCGCAAATAAAGCCTACTTTCAATTGCGTCCACCATCTTGAATTTTGATGTTTTTGCCATCTTAATAGTTGTGTTTTGTAACACATTCAATCAGCTAACTATTGACACCAAGTTTGCTAAAATCGGCTAAGAAACAAAAATTTGGCAAAGAAAAATAAAAAAATTCGGTTACATTTGGTCCACCTAGTAAATCTCTTGCAGCTTCAGCATTTCATGTGACATAATAAACAGCTGGTATTTTTCGTAGTTTTGGTTTTTTATCAAACTGCTTTTTCGAAATTGAAGATAATTTGGTTTTATTAATAAGTTGTATTTCAATCGTTTCCTATAGTATGGTTGCAACAGTTTTAATTTTAATTTAATATCTGGCGGAGATGACTTTTTTTTAAACATGTATCTTATTTTATGTTAAAAAGTGCCTCTATAAATAAAAAAGTTAAGACACTCCCAGTAAGCACACACACGTGTATTTTACGTGTATCTAACGTAATTTGGTTGAATACACGTCAGTAGGTTGATTTTTACACGTGTAATAATTGGTTGAATATTCAACCACAATTTTTAAACGTTTTTTCAACGTTTAATTTTACGAAATTTTAACTTTACAACTTTATTTCAACGTTGAAGAAACACGTTAGCTCTTTGAACGTAATTTAACGTTCTATGAACGGTGATTATGCGTGTTATTTTACTAACAGTTCTATTTATACGTGCATTATACGTGAAATTGAACGCCTAGCGCAACGTTATATTCATTAGAATTTATGCACGTACAAATACACGTCTACATCACGTTGAATAGTTACGTTTATATTAGCAAATAATTGTACTATTCATAAACGTCATTAATACGTTTTTCTAACAAAAGTCGCACAAATATGTCATATATTACTTAATTTTGTGTTATTTCAGTGTTGGTATTAAGTGTATAATACGTTTAAACAAATGCTTAGTGCAAAGTTGTAATCATTAGATTTTATGTATGTATACGCCACGTTGAGAAGTAACGTGTATATTAGCATAAAATTATACGATTTGGAAACGTCGTTAATACACGTCTCTTTAATGATCTATTGCGCAAATATTTCACATTATTTACTTTTGTGTTATTTCAGTGTCGGTCTTAAGTGTATAACACGTTTAAATGAATGCTTAGTGTAATGTTATAATCATTAGAATTTATGTACGTATACGCCACGTTTAGAAGTAACGTGTATATTAGCATAAAATTATACGATTTTGAAACGTCTGGTCGTGACGCTAGAGTATCATTCGTCCTTATACTTTATTGTACGGTATTGGCCGAATTCTGACACGTGGGTCTGTTCCTCTCTCTCCTAGGGTCAGGCCATTATTATTCGTGTAAGCGCTAGGGGGGGTTAACAATATCAAGAAGAGAGAAGACCCAGATTAAAGAAGGCCATGCCATCTCCATCTTAGGCATATGTTTCACGTTGTGGTTGTGCTAGAAGTTTATTGCTGTGTAGTTAATGTGTGACTAGTTATTATTAAAAATTAAAATATTCTGTAAAATACTCATGTAAAATAGGTATGTGTAATTACTTGTTAATTATTTAGGTTTAGACTATAAATAAGTAGGTACGACGGGATTAGAAACGGATGCCTTCAATGTCTTGTTTTAAACAATGTTTTAAAATATGGATATAGTAATCGAGTGATACCTAAATGTACATATTTACTTTCTTATACGCATATATCATTATATTATTTCTTCAATATTGAATTTGATTTACAGAAGTAACCAGAAGAAACAGAGAAGTACCTACACAAATATTTGGTTGAAAAAATTAAGTAATAAGGTGTACCTACCTTAGCTATTACTCAAATTTTTAACATGAACTTTTTGTTCGCATTCAAAAATGAATATAAAAGAAAAACGTTTGGTCAGTAGACGACAACTTCAGCGTCGTACTCGAAATAATATTAGGAAAGTTTGTAAAAATGTGTTGAGTATTTAGGAAAAACAGAAAAAGCAAAATGGTTAACATTCCTCTGTTTAAATAAATGCCTTTCCGGACTCGGATTTTTTTTGCACTTATTGTGTTATTTACGACAAATTCCAACAAAAAAAATCCCCACAAATTTTAGATTTACTCCACTAAGAATAAAATCGTTTTGACTTTTTGTTGAAATTTCATTGCTGGTGCAGTAATAAGGTCCTTTATATTTATCTCATTGAAGTAGGTATCTCATTGTAGGTAGTTTTATAATGATTTAATTAATATCTGCCTCATTTATTTCATATTCGAGAATGTTATTTTTGTTCTGAACTGAACTAAAAATATTTTACTAATCTACTTTATTTTATTTTAACATTTGTGAATGTTGTTATTTTTGTTGTATAGGGCGCCTGCACGCGTAGGGAAAGTGACAAAGATTGGAGGGCATTCCGCCAAAATACTTATTTGCTTTACAGTGGCCTACAGTGATAAAGGCTGATTTAAATATGATCACTCTGAGGTACGTACATATACAACCCTTATCTTTTTATCTTTTGTAAACTTATTATTTTCAGATGTTTTACTTTTAAGAGTAAAACTATTCTGTTCATATGCCCTCCAATCTCTGTTACTCACCGTACGCGTGCCCAATTCATTTTGTGTTAGTCTTGACTGGCTTAACTTAAATATTTTACTAACCTTAACTTTATTTTAAAAAGACCCTGCCCTGCACATGTCCTATGAAAAGTGGCTTTTGGTGAATTTTGCTGAAACTTTGCTATTTTTCATTTGACTGATGGTGATCCAAATTCATTATTGCCACAATTCGATCCTATGGATCGTTTTTGAGGTACATCATATCCAAACTAGATAATTTGTGTAATTTTAGACATTCAAGAATTTTGTTATGAACTTTCATTAATGTATGTGAGTATGAGATGTATATTTTTACGAAACATAAAAGTTGATAAAAATTCTGAAAACAAATCTTTATTGGACTTAAATAAACATTTTTAGACTTTTTGACTTTTTCCTAAATCTAATGGTTTCAGAAGAAGAAACTCTTGAATGTCCCAAAATTACACAAATTATCTAGTTTTGACAAACCGTATTTCAAAAAACGGTCCATAAGACCGAGTTGTCAACGATGATTTTTCATCACCACCATTTGAACGATGAAATAGCAAAGTTTAAGGCAAATTCACTGAAAGTCATTTTCCATAAGAAACGTACGGGGTCTTTGTGAATGTTGTTATTTTTTTGTTTTATTCGTTTTCTGTTAAGGCTGTGTCACCTCAAAGAGTTTTCAAAATAACATAATTTATTTTATGAATTAATTTTAAAATTCACAAAACGCCACAATTGATTTATGCAATGGCAATGAATTTAACCACAAAATATTTAAATCAACGTGGTCAAGTTGTTATTTTGTATCGCCATATTAAATAATTGGTAATTTTTTTAATTTAGCCACTTTCTAACTTCCAAGAGAATTTATTTATAATTTTTTATAAAATTTGTTGGATACAACTATAAAAATTATGAAAATAATTTTTTAAATAATTTATAAATTATTTAGTAGATTGTATTCGGAACGTTGCTGACGTTGGTGTTTTCAGGCGGTGCGCCGCCGCGGTTGTCATTTCATTGGTTTTTCTTACATTTCTGACCATTTCGTTTAATATGAATGATATGATTGAATGCTGATCAATATGTGGCATATTATTTTTTCTATGTTTTTCCAAAATGTATTTTTTTAAATAATTTATAAATTATGTAAAAAATTCTTTGAGGTTGCACACACAGCCTTTGTTTTAAGTGAATTAAATATTATTCTTCTTACATTGTCATTTTTGTTGTTTTCATGTGTTAAAAATATAATAAAATATATACTTTGCATTATACCTTGTTTCGTATTTTTCATTTGGAGAGACAACGTCGATGTGACAATTGTGTAAACTAGGCGGGAGGGCTGAAAAACCCTAAAATTTGAATTGCGAATATATTAGTTCGTAATTTGTTACTATGTAAGTATTGAAAATTAATTCGTGTAAATGTTTTACCAAATCGGTTAATATTTAGCTGAACCCTGTGACCTCCAAAATGAATCAAAAGTGAAAATTTTTCGATTTTTAACATTTTTCAAAATGCCATTTGTTTTTTTTTTGTAATTTTTTAACAATGTTAAAACGTGTGTGGTAAGTTTTTCAAATAAAATATTTTTCAGTACTAAGGAAACTAGAGATTTGCAAAATTTGACGAAATAAGTTTTTTTTGTCACAAATCTCTAAATTTCCATGGAACTGAAAAATATTTTGGGAAAATTATTGCTACACACGTTTCGACATTGGTAAAAAAAATCCTTAAAAAATTCGAACATTAATTTGAAAAATGTTAAAAATCGAAAAATTGTCCTTTTTATTTATTTTCCATGGGCTTTGCTAAATATTAACTGGTTTGATTAAAAATTTACACGAATTAGTTGGAATACATAGTATTATTCTAATATGCCAGAATTAAAAATCAGCAGTACGTTCATTATTCTAAGCCAATGAGAGTGAATAACATCATATTCACTCTTAACAAGTTACGAACATTTGCAAATTCAAATATAGTGTTTATAGACCTGCCCTAGTATAGATATAGTCTACATACACGTGTCTATATTTGCGGATCCGTATCGATCACATGATTGAGAAAATCAATGGAAATGTATATATTTGAAAATTGGCGTTTTCTCGATCACGTAGTCGAAACGAATTCGTAACTACTGATGCATGTGGATGCAACCTTAGAATAACGTACATAACACGTTATTATATATTTCTTCTATTATTCTAAGAGCAATTTTTCACAGATAACTATGTAAATTACACGTTAAAAAAATAGTGTTTTATTAATTACATAATCACGTACATTACACATTACAAAAATGGTGTTTTTAATCCGCATTGATTAATAAATTATACGTGTAAATACGTCTAAAAAGAGACCAAAATACACGTTATAAAAAATAGTGTATTTTCTATTGCATAATCACGTACATTACACGTTATAAAAGGGGCGCTTTTCTATCTGTTTAGCAAATAAAGTGAACGTGTTAAATACATTTAAGAAGTGTCCAAAATACACGTTATTTATTTACGTTTCTTTAACGTTATAAATTTACGTGAAATTAACTAATTAACGTTGAAATTACAGTTGAAACCGGCGACATTTCAACGTTGATTTAACGTTGCTTTTAGTGTAATTTTTTACGTTTTACTTACGTGTGTGTGCTTACTGGGCTTTTTCTAAATCTGCCAAATGCCAATTTTCGCAGATATTTCGAAAAAGGTTTGCGATATCGAAATGGGGTTTTCACCTATCGATGTCTAGACATCTTGATCATTTTTTCTCTATCTTTGGAAGTAAATGAAACAGCCAATATCAAGCAATTTGGATCACTCTGTACGTTTGAAGCTATTATTAGAAACGAATCTCCAAAACTGTCCTAATAAATATGAATTTGTTTTCATTTTTAGATGAATCTCCCAACTGTTTTGCTTCTGTCCTTCGTCACAATAGTCGTTGGCAAATTTATCTGTAGTAACTCTGACTGTCACGAATGTGTTGGAAATACCTGCAATTTAACCTGTCAGGGTGAAGACTGTAGTACCTGTCCCAACGGTGATTGTTGTAATGGACAAAATTGTAACGTTTGTCTTGCATCGATTTGTTGTTCAACAGCCAAATGCAACCAATGTGTTAATGACAATAGAGAACTTTGTAATGAGGAAACAGCCTCAGAACTTTGTGACAGTTTAATCCCAGAAAAATGTGGAATACATTTTGATAAACAGGTAAGTTAATTTGAGTTCTGCTTTTTCACAGTATTTCAATTGTGTTTAACTATGGGAGAAAGTGTATCGCAGAAATTTTTTTTAAGACAGTACATTGAAGTACCTATTTTTCTTTATCGAAACTTCATAATAGACCGTAGGAAAATATAATAGAACAAAGAAAAGTCTTATCTCGTTAAGTTTATTTCGTTTCTGTACAAGTTTTACAAAAGAAAACCTAAGTGTGGGTTCTTTTTGTCATCATCTGAGTTAAAATAATGATTGCAAAATATTCTGCATTTACAGCAATGTCGAAAACGTTTTGAAATATAAATTATTCAGTAAATAATGATGTCTTCTTTAAAAGTTAAAACATATTATCCAAAAGCTGAACTATTTGCATAATTCAACAGGTCTCCTCCGCACCTATCTGATGGATCTTGCTGGCTGGGTCGCTCCTTCTAGCGCCTTTTTTATTCTCTAGTTCATTATGTAGAACTATGTATTGGATTTCTATAACTCATAACTAAATATCTATATTTCATAAGCATATGACTGTGGTGACGTGATGGCCATTCGATTTCTGCAAAAATTGTACTATATTGTTTTGAGATACTTTACCTGCATTATTATACAGGGTGTTCGGAAAAAGGCGTTCTATAGAAAAGGAGCATATAAGACGTTTAAAATTAAGACAAAATATTCTATAAACAAAATTCGAAGAATGCATCCCTGAGAAGTTACAGGTGTTTGAAGATGGCTTTTTTGATTAGTTTTAAATCTATGATACGTAATCATAATAATATTATAGAATATTTTCGTCTTAATTTTAAACGTACAATTCTGGAGGCACCTTTTTCCAAACACTCTGTAGCATAATTTTATACGAGATCGAATTACCATTTTTATCATTTATAACGGATATACAGAACTGGTAAATATTTGTATAAAATATAAAAGTTATACATATTTAATTACTTGAATCTACTAAATTATAAAAATGTGCATTATTTTGATTCTGTTAAATAATTTAGCTCATGATTTGTAAATAACACTTAATTAATTCACTAATTAATATTTTAACGATCTAAACGGCTGAAGCTCTAGATATCTCATTTACAAATAGTCAAACTTTAACGGTTTGCTCATTGGACGTTAAAACATTAAAAAATCATTCAGAATCCAAATTTTTTTAATGTTATTAAAAATTGCTGTTAGTTGATAAACATGTATTTTTTATTAAAACTGCATATTTCACAAAATAAAACATAATATCGTATTAATATATTAATTAATTATTACTTTTATATTACTAAGTAGGTACGTCCCCATATAAAAGAAATACAGACAGAATTTCAAAATACACCGAACGTGTATAATTTGTTGCCTACACTCATTGTCTTTTTCGATTTATTATGAAAAATAATTATTTCATTAATCTGAAATTTATTTACAATACAAACAGGAATATATGTTGTATGTATAAACTTAACTTATTTTAATTAGAGTACTTGCAACTTAAAATAATGAATACAAAAAAATAATAATAATAATAATAACAACACGCCACGCCAGACAACACGCTTCTCGGATCCAGAGTGTGGTGGAATATAAGACGACTGGTAGAGTCTTTACTCCCAGGATCCGGCGCACAGCTGTCGGATTAAGACATCAACACCATACTCTAAATCTGACAGTGATGCTTACCATCAAGCAGCACTGTCTAGATAGGATCCGAGCGCTCATGGCGATAAAGAAAACATTGAAGAGGCGAGTGAGGAGTATGAAACAAAACAATTTGTTCCGTACGAATCCATCCCGCCTCTTTCAAGAGCCACAGCGTGTTGTCGAGAATCCGCCGACTGTAGAAGATGTCGAAACTCTCTGGAAGGGAATCTACGAAACGACACGTCCATTCAATAGCGACACTCCATCAATTGCACACTTCGAGGCTCTGTGTCACAGACATCTTGAAGAGCCAGAAGAAGTGTGCCCGGCAATCAGTACGGAGGAAGTCCAACAGCACTTGTTGGTACCAAGAACTTCGCTGCCCCGGACCCAGACGGCATTAACAACTGGTGGTGGAAGAAATTTCCTTCCACTCACCGCCGTCTGGCGCGAGTTTTCAACTCATGGTTGAACGAGGGGCAGCAGATTCCGGACTGGTTCGTCGAGGGACGTACTGTGCTTATCCCCAAAAAGGGGATCTTTCCGGCCCGAGGAATTATAGGCCGATCACTTGCCTTAACTCCTGCTACAAGATATTTACACGTATCTTGTATGCTGGGACGCTGAGGTCTGTTGATCCGGTCTTCCAGCAGATACACGAACAGCGTGGTGCCAAGAAGGGCATGGCAGGTTGCGAGGACAGCCTGCTGATAGACCGCTGTATTACACAAGATTCTGTGCAATACAAGCGGAATCTATCGATGGCCTGGATTGATTGCCGCAGGGCATTTGATACAACATCACATAAGCTATTGTTGTACTTGCTCAAATGTGTTGCAGTACCAGCACCACTAGTGAGATGCATAGAACAGCTGCTGCCGCTCTGGAAGACCTGCTTCACCATAACATCAGGTGCACAGCGGGTCACGACAGAGCAGGTGGCATTTAGGAGAGGAGTTTTCCAGGGTGACTCCTCTTCTGCATCTCACTGCTGCCGTTGTCTGTTGGGCTCCGCCAAACCCGCGGATATCAATGTGGGCCACCCAGCGTCCGGAGGCATAAAGTCACCCATCTATTTTATATGGATGACCTTAAACTTTATGCCTCCGGAGAGCGGAACTACAAAACGCTCTTAGGGTGGTCGAAGAATATACGCGGGCTATTGGTATGGAGTTCGGGTTGGAGAAATGTGCAGTCGTCCACCTCAAGAGAGGACGATGCGGGGAATTCCTGAAGATGCGCAGCTCGCAGACGGAAGCATCCTAAGACATCTGGATGCCGGAGAGACCTATACATATCTGGGTGCGCAACAAAGGCACATCCAGGATGTATCACAAATAAAAGATTCTCTCCGCGGCAAGTACAGACACCTCCTCCAAAAGATTTGGTCTTCCGAACTTTCGGGGAAGAACAAGGTGTCTGCAACTAATATGCTTGCCGTTCCGGTTCTGCTCTACTCCTTCGGAGTAGTAAAGTGGACAGTAGAGGAGCTGCGCCAATTATATAGGGATATCCGCAGGATGATGAATATTCACAGAAGTATTCATCCTAGATCGTCCGTTCCTCGTGTGACCTCCCACGTCAACGGGGGGCCGAGGACTCTTGAGGCTGGAGTGTACGCATGGCAGAGTAGTTCTGAGTATGGCATGTAACATACTCAGGAGCTCAGATCACCTCTTGCGGTTCGTAAAACATCACGAAACTGTAGGAATGGGAGCAGGATTGTTCAAGGCAGCAAAAAGAGCTGCAGATGAACTCGGTCTCGCATTTGACATCAGGCGAGGAGGCCGGCGAGGTTCTGATGTTGAGTCAGTCACCGAACTTCAACCAAATCGTCTGAAAGCCGAATCAGAGCTGCCGAACAGAAAATCTGTTTCGGCAGCACGTCGATAAACCCCAGCATGGTGTCTTCTATAAGAACATAGAAACACTGGGTTTATCGACCAGACTGACCTTCGCCTTTCTAAGGTCAGCAGTGCTTAAGTCGGACACCGAGGGATTCATTATGGCCTGTCAAGATGGTGTTATCAACACCTTGGTCTACCGTAGCCGCGTGTGGCGTGTAGAGGTTCCTGATATCAACTGCGATTTCGGCCTACATCCACCGACATAACGCGGCTTTACGAGTGCTACACTACCATCTAAGGCACTCGTACGGGGTGAACCAGACACCAGTGCTGCCTTACGTCCCCGGAGATATTGAATCCGTTGTCGAGAACTAGAAATGCCGGATTTACTGGAACTACTCGTTCCCGACTGTCAGACTAATCCAAGCCAACAAGCCTGACATACTCCTGGTCGACCATCAACTCAAGGTGATGTATGTCATCGAGTTCTCGGCACCTGCGGAAAAAACATCAGCTTGAAGGAGGAGGAGAAACGGACCAAATATCGCGATCTCCGGTACGAGCTCCAAGTGCTGTACCCAGGCTACTCGGTAAAAATGGTCGTCCTTATTTTCGGTGTACTCGGAGGAATAAAGCCTACGCTGCTCTCGGAACTGAAGATCATACCGACCTGCCAAAAACCAGCCGAGTGGCTGGCAGGTCAAATGCAGAAGGCGGTCATTCTGGGTTCTCTCCGTCTGCTTAGGGCACACGATTCTGGTATCTACAGTCACTAACCCTGCGGAATGTGGGGAGTGGCTGTAGGTTGATGCGCCGGCGCGACTCACGTGAGGCGTCGGAGGCCACGGGAGGACTGACCGGCATCGGAAACCGAAAAAAAAAAAACAAAAAAATAATAATAATAATGGTAACGACCGCAATGGACAAGGTACGCTTTAAGTGGACGAAGGAACTTCGGGATGACTTGCTGACCTGCCGCGAGAGTAGCGAACCTGAGCGAAGGGGATACATGGTGCGATTGCATGCACTTTGGTGCGAAATGCATCCAGAGCATCGCGCCTTCTCTCAACAACATCTGAGAGATCAAGTATCCTTTCTGCTCAGGACAGGTTATGTAAGGGCACCCCATCAGCCGGAAGAACTGCTAGACGCAGTCCCACCGCGGCAATTACCAGCTGATGGGAAACATCCTTTAGAGTTCACCGACGTAGACTTAAGGACAAGAAGGGCATGGCAGGTTGCGAGGACAGCCTGCTGATAGACCGCTGTATTACACAAGATTCTGTGCAATACAAGCGGGAATCTATTGATGGCCTGGATTGATTACCGCAAGGCATTTGATACAACATCACATGAGCTATTGTTGTACTTGCTCGAATGTCTTGCGGTACCAGCACCACTAGTGAGATGCATAGAACAGCTGCTGTGCTCTGGAAGACCCGCTTCACCATAACATCAGGTGCACAGCGGGTCACGACAGAGCAGGTGGCATTTAGGAGAGGTTTTCCAAGGTGACTCCCTGGAGTCCTCTCCTCTTCTGCATCTCACTGCTGCCGTTGTCTGTTGGGCTCCGCCAAACCCGCGGATATCCATCCACCAACATAACGCAGCTTTACGAGTGCTATACTACCATCTAAGGCACTCGTACGGGGTAGACCAGACACCAGTGCTGCCTTACGCTCCCGGAGATATTGAGTCCGTTGTCGAGAACGAGAAATGCCGGATTTAATGGAACTACTCGTTCCCGAATGTCAGGCTAATCCGAGCCAACAAGCCTGACACAGTCCTCCACGACCATCAACTCAAGGTGATGTATGTCATCGAGTTCTCTGTACCTGCAGAGAAAAACATC
>JANEYF010000709.1:0-119731 GCA_029963845.1 Rhamnusium bicolor | reverse complement strand
TATTTTTGTAATGACCAAAAAAATTTAAAATAAACAACGACAATGCCTGTTTAATTTTAAACTGTAGGTTAATCAGTGGTTCATTTTTTCATTGTTACAATAATAGTATCCTTGGATTTTAAACCAAATTCTGCTGAACTCTGGTAAAATTAACCCAAAAAATATGGGGTATACCCTAAGGGCATAACTTCATTGTTATTGGACAGCTTTCATCAATTTTCTTTTTCTGATAGGTAGATGATGTTGCTGTAAATCCTTAATCATGGCGTCTACGAGAGACCTGCTTTACAAAGTGTATGCAACAAGGCGTCGTCGATTTGTTTTTGATCAAAATTTAACATTTTTCTGTGGGCAATGCTGTGAGTAATAGGAAATAAAAAAAAATTGAATTACGACTATAGCCTACTTGAATAATAAGTGTGCCAAAAGGCGCTTAACCAGTTGATATTGTTCAGGATTTACACACTTCCAAAGGCTCTAAAACTGGACTTAACGAGGTGAATAATATGCTATCAATATTCGTTTTTAGAAAATTGTATTAAATTATCACAACAGAATAAATAATTCTATAGACCTTCTTCCAATGAAATGTCAGATATACACGCAATTGATATATAGCTATTTAACTTATTCCCAGTTAATTGAAAGAATTCTAGAATAAAAATAACGTAATTGGAAATTAAAATTAGATGAAACTGTACATTTTATCTGTCTAGTAAAGCATGTGCGTTATATTAAAAAAAATAAAAATAACTTCTAATAAATAATTGTGGATTTTGTCTTCTTGATTTGTTTTAAAAATGAATTATCATTATGAATAGCTGTAAATCCATTACAATACTAGCACATTTATTTATTGTTTATTACTATTTAATAATTATTTATTATTATTTATTATTATTTATTGTTATTTATTATCATTTATTATGTTTCCAGACAAAGCTTATTTTTTATATTTTAAACATTATCAAGACACTGAAATTACAAAAAAAAAACGAAATGTGTAGAAAATAATACTTATTATATTATTGGACAAAAGTAAATCAACAAACTGTAAATAGTATATTGTAATACAAGTGTGGCAAGGGCTTCATTGCAAAACGATGTATGAAAGTAGGAACACTCGCTGCGCTCGTGTTCGATGTGGTCAATTTACTCAATGCTAAGAAGCACTCTGTTATTGGAAGAAAATGTAGATATTTCGAAGTTTCCGAAACGAATTGCGTTTTTAAAAAGAAAATCTGTAGGACACAAGGTAAAGAAATCTGAAGTATTCACCAGAGAACAAGTTAACGCTTTTTTACTTAACGCTCCTGATGACACATTTTTACTTCTAAAGGTAATACAAATTCCAGTTTTTTTCAATCTGTTGTAATAAGACATTATTTAAGGTAGTGTTAATTATTGGAGTGGCTAGTGCCCTCAGAAGGGAGGAGTTGATGAATATTACCATAGATGACATGCAGGACAATGGAGAATTTTTGCTCATAATCATTCCAGATTCTAAAACTCATAAATCTAGAACGTTTTCGGTTACAAAAGAAGATAATTGGTTGGATTTTTTTCGTCGATATGTTCAACTTAGACCTGTATCCATAAGACATAAGTGATTCTTCATTCAATACAAACATGGCAAGTGTACAGTTCAAGTGGTAGGGATAGACACGTTTGGACAGATGTCAAAAAAATTGCAGAATATTTAAAACTTCCTAAAACTGAAAGTTTTACTGGCCACTACTTTCGCCGAACGTCAGCGACTCTTTTGGTTGACACTGGAGCGGATCTTACCAGTTTGAAAAGACACGGTGGGTGGCGTTCTTCAACAACAGCAGAACCATATAGAGAAGATAGTGTTAACAACAAAATAAGTGTCTCCAAGAAAATAATGGGCGACAACGAAAATGCCATAAATATTGGTCCAGATGTAAATACTTCTAATATTTCTAACAATGTTAATGTTCCAGTTTTTCCAAACATTAACTTAAGTAATTGCAATTCCTGTGTAATTAATGTACATTTATAGAATTTAATCATTATTACCAGTTAAATAATATAATTCTTTAAGGTAAACACACTCTTTTATTTCGGTGTGAGAAGATGTAATGGAGGCATGTGGCAAAGTGACATTTTCCGCAGTCATTTTGAAGTCAGAAAATTTTACTTTCAACACAATCTTAGAAAAAACAAATTATTCCATACTATTTTTTGTACAAAGCAGAATAAAACAGTATTTTACTGCCTCAAAACAGGGAGTAAAACGAGCGTTTATTTCCTGAGAGATTTAATGTTGCCATGGAAACCAATGAACAATACAAACATAACGTAACATCAAAATTTTAATGGCAGAAAGAACAAAAAAATTAAGAATCAAACATATAAACCTTAAAAAGTAACTTATTTCTAGAGCTGGTAGAAATGTGCGGCGGGACATAGGCATGCATCATAATAAGTGTAATACCGAAATTAACTAGTAACAAAAGCAATAAACTATTACAATTTATAATAATGTATGCACAATTTACCCTCTTAACAAGCTTAATGAACTAGCTTGGTTATCACAAACTGGAGATCTGTAAAAACTATGTAGCATCAAGTATGTTTCTATGGTTGTCTCCGTGAGTGATGGTGAAAAATATGCTTATATTTTGAGAACGACCGTTCGACATCTATTGATGTAATACAGGCACACTTAAAATAGTCTTTTAATGCACTTAACGGATCTGAAGATTCACTATCAGTAGCATCACAAATTTGTCTTAATCTGGTAAAACTGGTGTTTTGCTTTAACATACCTGCAAATTTTCTCTAACGCGCTCATTTTTTCCATCACCTATAGCGTGTAGCAGTCAATTTACTTCGTCCACTATTTGCAGTGATCACTAACAACGCACTGTTTTGTAAGTTTTTTATGACGTCATGTAATCTTGTAAATAGTTTTTAAAGCTGTTTCAACAGAAATATTTTCGAATTTTGTCCGGCTTTTCTTAATAGCTGCAGCCTCGACAGGATTGATTTGTACGAGAAATATTCAGCATAATAAAAAGCTGCCTTCAACTATGTTCCCCAACCTGTAAGAATCGGTTGTGGTGGTTCGGGAATACCGGGACACTTGCTGTGAAATGTGCGGAGAAGCTTAGGAGATTTAAGAAACACTTTTTTTGTACTTGCTATTAATGCATCTACCTCTGGAAAATCTTGTCGAACAGTTTCTGCCACAAAATCTAAAGCATGCACTTTACTCTTAACATGTACCAACCTACAACCGTGTTCTTGAAGAGAACGGTCTACCAAACGCATTGGTGTTGCACCATACATCGGTCACAAACTTCAACACTTGACTTGTTGAGGTCAAATTTTTTAACGTCTCCTGCACCACCCGCGTAATTGTTTTGTCAGTACACTCAGTCTCTTGCTACCTAGTGACAGTGGAAATATCGGTTTAATAAGCGGGCCCAGCACACGTACTATAACATTTGCAATAGAATTTTTTTTTACAATCTATCGTCTTATCAACACATAACCACAGCCGATTCTTACACGTTGGGGAACATGGTTGAAGGCAGCTTTTTATTATGCTGAATATTTACAACAAATAAAAGCTGTGATACTACAATTCAATCCTAACGCCGCTGCAGCAATTAAAGAAAGCCAGACAAAATTCTAAAATATTTCCGATGAATCAGCTTAAAAAACTATTTACAAGAACTATAAATGATTACATGACGCCATAAAAAACTTTTAAAACAGTGCGTTCTCGTTAGCGGAGTCACTGCAAATAGTGGACGAAGTAAATCGACTGCTAGACTCTAGGCGACGCAAGAAATGAGTCCGTTGGAGAAAGTTCGTACGTGTTTTAAAGCAAGACACCGGTTTTACCAGATTAAAACAAATTTGTGATGATACTGATGGTGCATCTGCAGATCCGTTAAGTGGGTTCAAAGACTATTTTAAGTATGCTTGTATTACATCAATAGATGTCCAACGGTCGTTCTCAAAATATAAACATATTTTTTCACCACATCAAACATTACTCTCGGAGACAACCACTGAAATATACATGATGCTGCAAAGTTTTTACAGATCTTCTCCAGTTTGTGATAACCAAGCTAGTTCATCAAGATAGATAAGAGGGTAAGTTGTGCATATATTGTTATAAATTGTAACAGTTTATTGCTTTTGTTACTAGTTAATTTAATTTATTACGCATATTACGATGCGTACGCCTATATCCTGCCGCACGACTTGCCAGCTTCTCTTATTTCAAATTAAAATTAATATTAATAAGGTAATTTTCACAGTTCATAATGGCTGGTAATTAATAATATTTAGTAATATTTAGTAATGTAAACGTCAAACAGAAATAAATAAAAATAATATAAAAGAGAACATTAAATACAAGGATACCTAGATAAATTAATTGCAATAACCTTTGCACACTTCTGAGCATTTTATCTTGCAGAACCTTCTTGTTTGTAAACGTTTCTCTCCGTATTCGTCTCTTTACCTTTTTCCACAAGTATTCTATTAAATTTAAGTCTGGTGATTTTGCTGGTCATTCCAAAATTTGCGTGTTATTCATCTTGAACCATTCCCTCAGGTTCGAGCTGTGCTTAGAATAATTATTCTGTTGTAACATAAATCACAATGGCATTTCCCACTCTGCATAAGGCAATGTAACATTCTAGGGAACGTCTGTACATAAAGCGATCCGTGATATATTTCATGATATGTACAGGACCTATCCCATTTAATTAAAAGCACCCCCATAATAGTAATGCCTCCACCATTCCAGACTGTTGGTGTCAAACAATTTGGATTGAAAATCTCGTTTATAGACCTTTTTACACGATGCATGCCATTGAAACTGAAAATATTGTACCGGATTTCATCACTAAATAGCATCTTTCTCCAGTCATTTTCTGTCGAATTCAAATAAGTGCAAATTTAAGTCGTGCAGCTCTCTCTGGCAGATATTAAGGAGTTCTTCGCTAATATTTAAATCTTCGATTTCCGTGATAATCATTGGACCGGACTTCCATGATCAAGCTGTCGGTATGTGCCGTTATTTGTCTTGGTCTTCTCCATTTCGGCATAGCACGGAGATGTTTCCTCCAACGGAATTTGAATAATATTCTCGATAGAGTATAGCGAGCCACCACAAATCCATGTGAAATTCTCGACTGCTTCTCTTCATTATTAAACGCGTTTAATATTCTTTCTTTTAAGTCAAGACTTGTGAGAAGAAAACACCCTTAGTCATAACTGGAAAATGTAGTTTCAGCACAGTGAGCAAAAATTATTCCTAAACAAAATAAATATTGTTTGAAATATTGAATTATAAACCAACTGTTGCTTTACTTTTGACAACCTTAAAAGATTTTCATCAAGAAGTGCGAAACATAAAAGAGTTTTCACTCTCACACAAACTAAAACAATTGAATTGACATCCGCCTACTACTTGCTATTTAGCACAAGAAGATTTTTGTCCAATAGTGTATACATATTTTTATTTTTGTTTTTTCATAATTTCAATGTCCTGGGGATGTTTAAAACGAAAAATAAGACATTAAGGAATTTTGCTTGAAAAACTTATTCTCACTGTTCATTAAATCAAGTAATATTTAACAAATTTGATAATTATTATCACATCCCATAATACCAAAAAATATTTAAAAATTTGACGATTTGTTATTTGTAATCACTCTAAATTTTAAAGTACGAATTATTCGTTCCAACTTTTTCCAGATAAATGGGTTTAGAAATTTTATTACAAATAGTGTAATTTTCTCAGAGTAACTTAGAGTCTAAGTTGACCTCGGGAAATTTTATGGACAGTGGATTGTTTACCTCTTCCAAACTCCACAAATTAAACACCATGGTTTTTGTCTAAGATGCAATTAGGTATAACTTGTTTGAGATAAACCAGTATCTAACTTGATGTGAGATGAACAGGGACGGACTGGCCCAGCAGGCTGGTGGATGGAGCCCGCCGCACCCCAATATTCGGCACCTATCAGCACCCCTACTCCTTCACATTCAGCGCATATTTTTATGTAAAGAAAAAAATTTTCAATGTTAAGTATATATCCTCGAACCTTCGGTACTTTCAGGTTTTCACATTCACATTTAACATTTGAGCGCTATTTTGGCTCTCTTAGGCCATTAAGTAGGCGCCATTACCACCAGTATGCTCGCCGTTGAGCCTTCTACGCGTGCGTTTCATAGTGATAAGCAATGCTTCAATGTCGCTCCTATTCAACCGCTCAGTGACTCATCGTCCGTTTAGACGGCACGCTTAACGACTGTATTGTTACACTAAGGATATGGATTACGGACATACTGAAGATGCTAGCTACATTTCATCCTCGCCATTTACGTCGAGGTCTAGCGCGATGTCGAGGTCCAGTTGGCAAAATTTGTATTTCCATTGCTATAGAAAGGAAGGGTAGTACCTGCACCTGATTAATTCACTCAAATCATTTGACATCGTTGAAATTGCACACTTAGTCATGCACTACACAATTAGCACGTGGTCCTCCTGTTTCTCTATTGTAGGCTTTTGTTTTGATTGTAAGATTTATGCTTCGGCTTTTATTTTATTTCTGAAAACTCAACATGAAGGACCAACTAATAGATTTAATGTTCGATATTCCAGAAGTGTGTTATAAATATATGTAATTCACTATTTTTCAATAATAAAACCAGTAGACTGAACTGAAAATAAAATAAAAGCTTTTATAAAACCACAACAAAACCCTTCAATCCATTGAGACTGCACGGAACATTAAAAGGTTAAAGCTCTTTGGTATGTCCACTCATCATCGACATCCACCTAGATCGGAACCGCGACCACTATCGCAACCTCCACCGTGAGCGGCGAGGCATGTCTGTATCCTAATTTAATTATATTGAGTCGCGATGTAAAACAAAACCTTTATATAGCTTGGTGCCCTCATCTTTATGTTGTCCCCTATCTTCTTTGTTCCAGTCCGTCCCTGGAGATGAGGCACTTCATTTAAAAAATCCTCAAATTACTGTTGATGTTGATGATCAGTAGATAATATTGATAGAAAGAACATCGTCTTTAATTGAATTAGGAAAATTAAACCTATCCTCAAATCCAAAGGTTATTTAGTACACATGAAAGTGGAAATGAGAATAGCTAATAAATTATTTCAGAACCTGCATGAATTTTTACTAAAAGCGTGTTCTAAATATATGGTGTTAACTGTTTTTTTTTACAGATTTTATCGAGGCCAACTATGACAGATATTTCTATAATTTGAGGGATCCTTGAGGGTAGGATGTTACTATAAACTGAAATTTTTTTAAACGAGGATAATTAATGGGTTAAATAGAGATTTAATTGTGCTTTAGATTTTTATACTAACTGGTTGCAATTAATTCGAAACTAGACAAATACATATACGTAATATCAGTATCAGTATCAGTTAAACTAATGTATAACGTATAATGTATAACTCTGATTTATGGATATACGTAAATATACAGCTGCCATAATATGTGACACTAATGCAACTCAAAATTTAGAGAAATGCGGAAAATGATATATATGGCCAGCACATTACTTTCTCATACCAGTGTATATCATCCCGATCTAAAAAAATCATTCTAATTTAATTCTTGACATCTCAATAATATTTTAGAAGAGTATTTTTTAAACATTTCATTAAAATTTTTAAATAATTAATTATCAGTGTTCCTCGATACTGTCATATTTTTTAATAATTTCTTCTTATTGACATTGACATTTTTGTAACTAAATTAGACATTTCAAATGTCAAACTGCCAAATTTATCCGTACTCCATTTTATGGGTTTAAACATGTATAAAATTTCAGTTTATATGAGCTTTATTTAAATATTAGGAAAATATATTTTACTGAGTTGATGTAATAGATCTGAATCTTTCATCAAGAATATATTTTTTTTAAGTCAGATACAAACAATTTTAGGTCTCGTGGACTAGCAGGCTAATTTTGCACATCACCGAATTATCATTATCGTTGGTCTTTAGAACACGTGTACTAAATGTGAGAGCTGTATCTCAAAAAAGTATGGCTGCTATCACGATACTACCGACATGCGGACAGATTTTTTTCCCTAAAGTTATGTTTTTTTTATCACAATTCGTCGAAATTCGTCCAGAAATGCAATAAAAATATTTGAATTTTTGTTCTCGAAATTGTACAATTTTTCTTCTTTCAATCGCACACACACGCGCACACCCGCACACACGCACATACGCACACACGCACACACACACACACACGAAACAATAGTTTTCATTTGGAAAATAGTCAGAATGGATTCAGGAGGGTTCAAAACGTACATATCAATCAATATCTTTAGGTCGAAAAAAATTACGATTACTATACTTCCTTATAAAATATATATATATATATATATATATATATATATATATATATATATATATATATATATATATATATATATATAAGAAAATAAAAATACTGATGAAAATCAAGAAAATAACATACACGGTTACTATACCTATATTTGTAGATCGCAGAAATCGAAAAAATTCTATCAATAATTGAAAAAGTTAATTGTTAAAATTACCTCAATTAGAAAGTTCTGTACTGAAAAAGTGTATTGGCTTGATTATAGGTGGTTCCCCAAAAAAGTTTGCGAGGCATGTTCAGTAAATCGTACCTGGAGTAGATGTATTCAAAATAGCTTTCCAAAATATGCACCTTGTGGGGGTTGGAAACTCCAGGAATAGATAGATTTGTAAGAAGTTCTTCAAGACAGGATCTTGGATGCGACACAACTGAAAGAAATTCTACAGGAAGCCGCAGGAATTAGTTGTAATTTGCTCATGAGCATAAAATTGGAACAACATTGATTACCCGAAATGAGAATTCTATGGTGAATTTGATCCATTTGGTGGACAGTCAGTCACAGACGAGTCACAATAATTAGAGCTTAATGTTTTAGGAGAAGAATAGGGAGCACTTTCAGGCGAATTAATTGACAATGTTGTTGGAAGTATGCCACGGAGTTGTCAGGTGGTAATTAGGGCCCAGAGTGCACTAGATATTGATAGTTTGAGTCGTAAAGTTTTTATTCTGTTTACTATTTTGTTAGATTTGTTAATAAAATTTGGCTTTTTAGTTCTTCATTAATTCGTTTTTTCTGTGTTGATTTAACCTTTCACGTATTTAAAAATCACTACTTTAAATAAAATGAAAAACTCTTGTATGACTAATACATGTAGCTAAAAATGGTGACTAACATGATTATACAGCACGTTCTACAAATTCCACATACTTAAATAAATATACGCGACTGAACAGACCTTTATATATGGCCCGGTATAAAATTTATAGACATATAATATAGATATATTTTAAAGTTCAAAAAGTCAATCGAACATTTCGTCACTACAATACTGATTTATTTTTACTTCTTACTCTTGAGACACCAGAATGCTAAAGAATATTCTTACAAAAGTTTCTATCTCAGACACCAAGTTAAGATGTTTATTTTATTTGAATGACTAAGAATAGGACTATATGTATACATAAAAAACACTGTTTGAGTCAGAAAACGAAAGTGAAGTAAACAGCGAATTTTCTACCCGACTTAACTTTTTTATTTGTGCAGATAAACATAATGTTCCTTTCCAAAAAATTGATTACAACAAAAGGTTTTATAAATTTAAATTTAAAAGTTACAAGTTTACTCTTGTAACGTGGAAAAGCTAAAAACATACAGCTGTTTCTGACAATTAATTACATAGACACATTCTCCTCTTTGCATCGGTATATTATTAAGTTATAAAAAATAGGAACAATGAAAAAAGTTGAGGATAAATTTTACATTTAATAAATATATGTTTAATATAATGTAAATTTCCAATTTTTTAAATGTTAACACATTTGCGAATCACTTACAAGGGTTCCGATTAAAATTCTCCAAAATATTAAGGGTTGAAACAGAATATGTATATATTTTTTGGAGTACAAAGCTCAATCTGGTATCATAGTGGGGAATTTTCAGTAATTTTTCACTGATACGAGATGGAAGTACAAATGATTATATTTTGAAAATATATATTTTTTAGTAGTCTTGGTGCCGAAAGAATATATTGCAAGCACTATAAAATAGTTATTTCAATTTAAAGTTAAAATTTTTATAATTACGTCACCAAGCGCAAACTATGGAAACCACAAAAATTTGTTAGAATAATGGCAAGATGCTACTTCTATTATTCTGTTGTGATACTTTTTTAGCAATTTTACTTTCTTATATCTAATATAGGGAAGTACGGTAATCGTGATTTTTTTCGACCTCGAGATTTTAATTAATATACGTTTTGAACCCTCCTGAATAAATTCTGACTATTTTCCGAATGATGTCTGTTGGTGCGTGTGTGTGTGTTTGTGCGTGCGTGCGTGTGTGTGTGTGTGTGTGGATGCGTATATGTGTCTGTGCGTGTGTACGTATATGTGTCTGTGCGTGTTTGCGTGTGAGTGCGCATGCGCCTGCGGTGTGCGGTGTGTGCGGTATGTGCGCGGGTATGCGCGGTGTGCGCGGCGTGTGCGTGTGCGTGTGCGTTTGCGTGTGCGCACGTGTGTGTGTGTGTGTGTGTGTGTGTGTGTGTGTGTGTGTGTGTGTGTGTGTTTATCTGCGATGACTCAAAAAAATACTAATGAGAGACTTCCTTAATTTGGCAGTTAAGATTTTCAAAAACATTTTAGATGACACATTAAATTTGGTGATTGTGGTACCATCAGAAGAGACATAATGAATTTTTCTTTTACTGTTAATAATATTATGCTTTGCCATGTTAAAGAATACCACGATCGTGGTGTTCTTTTTGACTAAACGTTATCTTTTAATAGTCATATAAAGCAAATTAGTCATGCCACTTTAAAAAAATAGGGATTTCTTATTAAAGACACGCAAGACTTCACTAACATAAAGTATCTAAAAATATTATATAATAGTTTTGTTAGGTCGAACCTTGATTATTGTCAAATCATTTGACCACCTCTCTATCGTAACCTTATCAACCTCATAGAAAGTAAGCAAAAAAAAATGTCTCAGATATCTTTTATTCAAGGAAACACTTATGTATAATCATTTGGCCCACTATATATGTAATGTATTTGCCACTTAAGTATGAGTATGAAGCACTTGACTTTAGACGTGCTCATGCTTCTATGATTTATGTATATAAACGCTTGAATCCTTGTTCTCATCTAAGTTACCAATTAATGTACCTAGCCGAATAAGTAGAAATTATGATTAAAGCTGCAAATCGTTTCTGTGTATCATGGTCGTAGAGTACAGATGTACTTACTGTCTCCGGCATTCACCTTGACTGCGAAACTCTTTCTCCAGTCCAGTCTATTATTAGCTTTCGAGTTGTGTACACGTTAAGTCACTTGGGCGTATTGCATATTGTTTTTGTGTTTTTATTTTATTTGTTGTACTGTATTATTGATATTAATTTAATAATAAAGCATGGCAGACGTACGCAAGGGTAGTAAACGGCTATTTGCTGAAAAAGTGAATAAATTCATAGGTAAATTCTCAGATTTATTCTATGATGGTGCTAAAATAATTAATTTGTAAAGTGTGCGAGAAAGATTTGATGTGCGGAGATAAGCGTGATTGCGGACTTCACGTAAATAGTGTACACCATAAAAATAAAAAAAAATGGCGTGCCTTCGACAACACAGTTTATGTTTGATTTACTATTAATGCTGATTGCCTGTGATGTTCTGCTGCACATACTCGATAAACAACCATTTCGAGAGTTCTGGAATAAATACAATGCCCAGGTGAAGTTACCAAGTCGCACAACGTTATGTAACTATCTACCAACTGTACACGTAGACATGGTAAATAAGATGAAATGTGAATTAAAAAAATACACGGCTGTGGTTATCTGTTGATGAGACAACAGATTGTAAAAAAAAATCTATTTTAAATGTTATAGTACGAGTACTGGAGCCTCTTAAACCGACAGTTTCACAGTTACTAGCTAGGAAAAGACTAAGTCAGTGTACTAGCGAAACAATTACCAGGGTGGTGCTGGAGACGTTAGACAAATTTGAAATTTCAGAAAGTCAAGTGTTGATGTTTGTGACTGATGGCTCCGTGACAATGCGTTTGGTAGGCCGTTATTTGCAAGAACAAGGTTGTACGTTTATACATTTTACGTGTAAAGTGCATGCTTTACATCTTGTGACAGAAACTATTCGAAATAGTTTTCCAGAGGTGGATACATTAATAGCAAGTACAAAAAAGTGTTTCTTAAATCTCCTAAACGTCTCCGTGCACTTCATAGCAAGTGTCCTGGTATTCTTGAACCACCACAGCCGATTCTTACACGTTGGGGAACATGGTTGCATGCAGCTTTTTATTATGCTGAATATTTACAACAAATAGAAGTTGTGATACTACAATTCAATACAGATGAGGCTGCAGCTATTAATGAAAGCCAGATAAAATTCGAAGATATTTTCGTTGAAACAGCTTTAAAATTCGAAGATATTTTCGTTGAAACAGCTTTAAAAAATATTGCGAAAAACTATAAACCATTACATGAAAGCATAAAAAATTAGAGAACAGTGCGTTGCCGTTAGTGACGTCACTGCAAATAGTGGACGAAGTAAATCTACTTACTGCTACACGCTATAGGTGATGCAACAAATGAGCGCGTTAAAGAAAAGTTCGCAAGTGTGTTAAATAAAGACACCGGTTTTACCAAATTAAGACAAACATGTGATAGTGCAGCCCCAGATCCGTTAAGTGCGTTCAAAGACTATTTTACGTTTGTGTGTATTACATCAGTAGATGTCGAACGGTCGTTTTCAAAATATAAGAATATATTTTCACCAAAGCGAACATCACACATGGAGACAACCATAGAAACAGACCTGATGCTGCAAAATGGCTACACATCTTCTCCCATTTTGTGATAAGCAA
Source organism: Rhamnusium bicolor (assembly GCA_029963845.1). Lineage (NCBI taxonomy): Eukaryota > Metazoa > Arthropoda > Insecta > Coleoptera > Cerambycidae > Rhamnusium > Rhamnusium bicolor. The sequence goes on along the minus strand of JANEYF010000709.1, from coordinate 106,745 downwards.
GCTAGTTCATCAAGCTAGTTAAGAGGGTAAGTTTTACATACATTGTTATAAATTGTAACAGTTTATTGTTTCTTGTATTAGTTAATATCGCGTACGCCACTGTCCTACGGAACATTTTTGAGAGCCCTAATTATGACTTATTCTATGTTCCGCCGTTCAGAACTAATCTGTATTTAGTTAGACCCTTGGCGAGACTATGTATATTGGGGAATCCTGCACACTCGAGTCTTGACTTATTTACTCACAACTTTTCCGAATTCGCTAAAAAAGTTAAAGCTATTTCTCTAACGAAATTCAAGGTGCGTAGGTTTTATAGAAATTTATTACTCGTACTTTGTGTCGATATTTTTAGTGATATTTTTGTCTTATTTTTTAGGTCTTTTATTTTTTACAATGTTGCATGTATTTTTATACTAGTTGTTTATATTTCACTATTTTGCTGTGGTAACTTGTTAGATTATTTTTTTTCTTAGTCAGGTTGCAACTTTGTTATTGGGCTCTGCCTGTAAAGTTATCGTAAATAAATAAATATCAAGTGTTTAAAGGTTATAACGTATATATTAGTTGGTTTCAGTGGAAACTTCAAGAAACAATAAATAAATCATATTTTATCTTTAGTGATTTAAAATATTACGACGATTAAATACAGAAATTATATTTGAAAAAAATATTGCCTTTTAATTTATTTCCAATTCACCAATTTTTTAAAGGGCATCATTGTTTTTAGAAGTAAGTACAGTAGTTATATCGACAGAAAATTTCTGTCCGCAATTAAATTTCTTCCACAGATGATCCCAGAACACGATTTTAAACAGCATTATTTTATTTGTCTTTCTTAGCCTAGTAACTAACTTGCAGTCATCATGTTTAGTTGTTTAACACTAATACTGATACCATAACTCCTAAAAACTATTCAACAATTCACCACCTTGCATTTTAAAGTACCCCTTCTTTAACGTCTCGTATGGATAGATGTTATTTAGATAATAAATAGAAAACAGTTACCTTAAAATTACCACAAACTGACAGGGTCCATGAAACATTTAATTGCCTTTAACATTATTGATAAAATATCTTCATTTGCCTATTTTTATCTTCGAATTTATATATCAACTTCTTTCCTCACATTGAAAATTTATGGTTAAATTTAGGTAAATTTGCCTGTCACCAAATGGGTCAAATCAAAATTCTAACCTATTCGTAAGATGATTTGGAATAATATTGACAACAGTTGTTAGCTGGGATAGATATGATGGTGACTTATTTAACCTCAGGCACATCCGAGCCAAAACTCGTACCCATTATATCACCAATCTGCATACCAATGCTTGGGCCACACTGACCCGACCGGAATCGGCTTAAAAAATAAAATTGCCGGAGGAATAAAACAAATAGATTTAAATTTGTAAACCTACACTTGGCTGGCCGGCACCGGACGACAGGCGGATATGCATTTCGAAATCCTCTAGGAGCATGCCATCGGAATAATTGCGATGGAATGCAATTTGGTTTACACGTAAACGATATCGATTGAATAGAACACTAAACTATTTAAACTAAAACATTTTTTCTATGCTCTTATCTAAAAATAATCCACGACATCTCCACGTGGGCCTATGCTTCGGAACTCAAAGCTAAAATCTCCATAGCCTCATAAAGAACATCACAAGCTTTGGAACATGCACAACACTAAAACTACCTCGGTAGTATAGTCAACGAGAGAAAGAATATCGACACCAAAATTCAGAACAGACTAAATACCGCTTCCCGAGCATTCTGGAAATTCTGTGATCGAATATTCCATAACCATGACCTGATCTGAAAATAGGCTGTGTATCGAGCTATGGTAGTATCTACTTATAGTTACAAGACCTGGATATCATATAGAAGGCGTATTAAAGTAATGAAACAATATCAATAACGACAACTGCGACAGATAATGAGAATTCAGTGGTATCACAAAATATACAATTCTGGAGTTCTCAATAGAGCCAACTATGTTGCTAGTGTGGTCCTTTTAGCTCGTGTTCGCTTGAGTTGGTCTACTAAATCTGCATTTTATTTGAAATGGTACCATAGTTTTCGTTTTAACTTGAAACGATTTACGAGTTTATGTTGGAGACCTGGTGAAAACGCCGTCTTAAATCATTCACCAGTAACTGTAAAGCGATGTTGGAGAACCTGGTTGGTTGGAGAACCTACACATCGCCAGCATGATAGTTGCTGTTCCAGAGCAACCACAAACTGGGGCGACCATGCCTTACGGACGGATGCTGTTAAAAATCGTTTTAGAATCACAAGGCCAGTACCAAATTTTTGGATGTCTAATTTACAACGAAGTGTCTCTATGACCACTGTACACCAGAAGATAATTTCATCTGAAATCCATTAACGTCCCCTATGATGCTTATCCCACACTAATGAGCGAAGACTAGACGCGTGGAGTAGTGTAACAAACGTTGTAGAATGAAATAGTTTTTATCTTTAATTAAGATGGTAGAAGAAGCGTAAGAAGACATAGCGGTCTAAATGGTCCAAACCTCAGAGCTCAAATTACGGGGTATAATATGGTACAGAGATGGATCAACCGTAATTTCATTGAGACCGCTTTAAACGCCTGAGAATATTCGCCCAAAAAATGAAATATTCCAAGACAATGCGTGACCCCATAGCAGCCATTACTAGCGAACTTCTGAAAAATGTAAACGTGGAGGTTTTTCAATGGCCAATAGAACACGTATGAGATATGATGGGTTGATTACTTTCTAAGAGTCCAAAACATTACTGGAGCTCCGATGTGATGTTAAGATAGCCTGATATGAGTTACCACAAAAATCAATAAACCATATGATAATATATGGTTAGTCTAGTGCATAAAAGCGTAAGGTGAACGAATAAACTTATCATTTGTTTACTTTACTTTACTGTATTATTATTATTATATTGTGACTTTATAAATGAAATATAAGTTCCTTCATTTACGTAATTGTGTAACGTTATATAGAATCTTTGGCAGTGATGTAATTAAAAGAAAAAACGTGTGTCTTTACAGCAGTTCTGTGTTTATAAATAAATCCTGCATAACTGTATTACACTACATAACATACAATGCATAACTGGGGCATATATACAAAATTTACACAAAACTGTATTTTATATGTATATTATAATCATTTATTATTACTGCTTTTTATATTCACCCCTTTTATCGTTTCTTTTTTCCGTGAGGGTTGTATACTTTCAGAATTAATTTAGCTATATAAAGAGAAATTATTATTTTCCGAAATTGAATCATAAATAATAAAGTAGTTAATGCAAAGAAAATTATTATCTACTTCATCCTTTGATATGTAATAAAATAAAATGAAATATGGTATTCTTAAATTAGTAGGCGAAATAAATACTGTATATTTGTTTACATTTTTTGCTACTTTCAGACTCTTTTCTACAATCTATTAGTGCCACTTTAATCAGACCTTGTTGACTATTCATTTTGCTCACTATTTAATAAAACTCATTCTAAATAATGATAAAAAAATACCTAAAGAATGTTAGGTTAAGTCATGGTGCGAATAATTCAGTACCAAGACTAGTTCTTTAATTGCCAAAAGAAGAATAATACCAGTTCAAAAATAGCAGTAGTTAAGATCTCTGTATATAAAATAAATCTTAAACAGTAGGTATTATCTTAAAATCAATAGGTTCATTCGTTTTAATTGAAAAAAAAGGTATTTACAGTCACTAACCCTGCGGGATGTGGGGAGTGGCTGTAGTTGATGCGACGGCGCGACTCCCGTTAGGCGTCGGAGGCCACGGGAGGACTGACCGGCATCGGGAAACCGAAAAATTATAATAATAATAATAATAATAATAAGGGGGTGCAAAGGACCGGCAACCTCCGCGCTGGTGCACCCTGGACAGGCAGAGGCAACTCTGCCTGACAAATGCCGGCCGGGGGGTACCAGGGCTAACCAACTTGGTACCCTGACACTCTGGTTCCAGCGACACTCAGAGGAAAGGCTCCTCACGGTCGACCCCAATCGGATGGGGGTCAGAGACAGGTTGGAGGAGCCCCCCTGGAAAGTCTCAATGTTGACAACAATTGCAATGGACATGGACGCTTTAAGTGGACGAGAGAACTAAGCGGTGACTTGCTGACGTGCTACGAGAGCAGCGAACCTGAGCGCAGAGGATACATGGCGCGGTTGCATGATGCCTAGTGTACCATGCACCCTGAACACCGCGCCTTCTCTCAGCAACATCTGAGAGATCAAGTATCAGGACAGGTTACATACGGGCACCCCGTCAGCTGGAAGAACTACCAGCCGCAATCCTACCGCGGCAATTAGCAGCTGATGGCGAACATCCTGTAGAGTTCACCGGCGTAGACTTAAGGACGAGGGTTAGCCTTAACACCAGAGCTAACCTAAAGCCACAAGACCTGGCTAGAATGGATGCGGTCATCGATGAGGAACTTCCAGAAGATGCAGACATCTGGCATATCAACTTTGCCGTGTACAACGCCACGAAGCAACTCGTCCCCCGTGAGAGGTCAACCAATCACGGGGTCGAGAAAGCCAAGCGGCGTGTACAAAAAATCGAGAACAAGATACATTCGGCCAAACAACACGCTTCTCGGATCCAGAGTGTGGTGGAATATAAGACGACTAGTATAGTTTTTACTCCCAGAATTCGGCGCATAGCAGCCGGATTAAGACGTCAACACCATACTCTAAATCTGACATCGATGCTTACCATCAAGTAGCACTGTCTAGATAGGATCCGAGCGCTCATGGCGATAAAGAAAACATTGAAGGGGCGGGTGAGGAGTATGGAACAAAACAATTTGTTCCGTAAGAATCCTTCCCGTCTCTTTCAAGAGCCACAGCGTGTTGTCGAGAATCCGCTGTAGAAGATGTCGAAACCTTCTGGAAGGGAATCTACGAAACGACGCGTCCATTCAATAGCGACACTCCATCAATTGCACACTTCGAGGCTCTGTGTCACAGACATCTTGAAGAGCCAGAAGAAAGTGTGCCCGGCAATCAGTACGGAGGAAGTCAAACAAGAACTTCGCTGCCCCGGGCCCAGACTGCATTAACAACTGGTGGTGGAAGAAATTTCCTTCCACTTACCGCCGACCGGCGCGAGTTTTCAACTCATGGTTGAACGAGGGGCAGCAGATTCCGGACTGGTTCGTGGAGGGACGTACTGTGCTTATCCCCAAAAAGGGGTATCTTTCCGACCCGAGGAATTATAGGTCGATCACTTGCCTTAACTCCTGCTAGATATTTACACGTATCTTGTATGCTAGGACACTGAGGTCTGTTGATCCGGTCTTCCAGCAGATACACGAACAGCGTGGTGCCAAGAAGGGCATGACAGGTTGCAAGGACAGCCTGCTGATAGACCGCTGTATTACACAGGATTCTGTGCAACACTAGTGGAATCTATCGATGGCCTGGATTGATTACCGCAAGGCATTTGATACAACATCACAGGAGCTATTGTTGCACTTGCTCGAATGTCTTGCGGTACCAGCACCACTAGTGAGATGCATAGAACAGCTGCTGCCGCTCTGGAAGACTCGCTTCACCATAACATCAGGTGCACAGCGGGTCACGACAGAGCAGATGGCATTTAGGAGAGGAGGACTCCCTGAGTCCTCTTCTCTTCTGCAACTCACTACTGCCGTTGTCTGTTGGGCTCCGCCCAGCCCGCAGATATCAATGTGGACCACCCAGCGACCGGAGGCATAAGGTCACCCATCTATTTTATATGGATGACCTTAAACTTTATGCCTCTGTAGAGCGCGAACTACAAAACGCTCTTAGGGTGGTCGAAGAATATACGCGGGCAATTGGTATGGAGTTCGGTTGGACAAATGTGCAGTCGTCCACCTCAAGAGAGGACGATGAGGGGAATTCCCTAAAGATGCGCAGCTCGCAGACGGAAGCATCTTAAGACATCTGGATGCCGGATAGACCTATACATATCTGGGTGTGCAACAAAGGCACATCAAGGATGTAACACAAATTAAAGATTCTCTCCGCGGCAAGTACAGACACCGCCTTCGAAAGATTTGGTCTTCCGAACTTTTGGGGAAGAACAAGGTGTCTGCAACTAATATGCTTGCCGTTCCGGTTCTGCTCTACTCCTTCGGAGTAGTAAAGTGGACAGTAGAGGAGCTGCGCCAATTAGACAGAGATACCCGCAAGATGATGAATATTCACAGAAGTATTCATCCTATATCGTCCGTTCCTCGTGTGTACCTCCCACGTCAACGGGGGGGGCCGAGGACTCTTGAGCCTGGAGTGTACGCATGGCAGAGTAGTACTGAGTATGGCATGTAACATCCTCAGGAGCTCAGATCCCCTCTTGCGGTTTGTAAAACACCACGAAACTGTAGGAGTGGGAGCAGGATTGTTCAAGGCAGCAAAAAGAGCCACAGATGAACTCGGTCTCGCATTTGACATCAGGCGAGGAGGCCGGCGAGGTGCTGATGTTGAGTCAGTCACCGAACTTCAGCCAAATCGTCTGAAAGCCGGAATTAAAGCTGCCGAACAGGAAAATCTGTTTCGGCAGCACGTCGATAAACCCCAGCATGGTGTCTTCTATAAGAACATAGAAACACTGGGTTTATCGACTAGGCTGACCTTCGCCTTTCTAAGGTCTGCAGGGCTTAAGTCGGAGACCGAGGGATTCATTATGGCTTACCAAGATGGTGTTATCAACACCTTGGTCTGCCGTAGCCGCGTGTGGCGTGTAGAGGTTCCTGATATCAACTGCAGGACCTACCATCAGGCGCCGGAATCGCCCATGCACCTACTTTCTGCATGTTCAATATATGCGATTTCGGCCTACATCCACCGACATAACGCGGCTTTACGAGTGCTATACTACCATCTAAGGCACTCGTACGGGGTAGACCAGACACCAGTGCTGCCTTACGTCCCCGGAGATGTTAAGTCCGTTGTCGAGAACGAGAAATGCCGGATTTACTGGAACTACTCGTTCCCGACTATCAGGCTAATCCAAGCCAACAAGCCTGACATAGTCCTCCTCGACCATCAACTCAAGGTGATGTATGTCATCGAGTTCTCGGCACCTGCGGAGAAAAATATCACCTTGAAGGAGGAGGAGAAACGGACCAAATATCGCGATCTCCGGTACTAGCTCCAAGTGCTGTACACAGGCTACTCGGTAAAAATGGTCGTCCTGATAATCGGTGTACTCGGAGGGATAAAGCCTACGCTACTCTCGGAACTGAAGATCATACCGTCGCCGGCGCGACTCCCGTGAGGCGTCGGAGGCCACGGGAGGGTTGACCGGCATCGGATATTCCGAAAAAAAATAATAATAGTAATAAAGATAATAATAATAAAGGGTGCTAAGGACCGGCAACCTCCACGTGCACCCTGGACTGGCAGAGGCAACTCTGCCTGACAAATTCCGGCCGGGAGTACCAGGGCTAACCAACCTGGTACTCTTACTGCTATGGGTTACATATAACCTTAGAAGGGCCCCTCACATTCGACCTCAGTCGGATGGAGGTCAAGGACAGATGGGAGGGGCCTTACCGGACGGTCCTAACGATGATGACAATGCTATTGCACATGGACGCTTTAAGTGGACGAGGGAACTTCGGGATGACTTGCTGACCTGCCGCAAGAGTAGCGAACCTGAGCGAAGGGGATATATGGTGCGATTGCATGCACTTTGGTGCGAAATGCATTCAGAGCATCGCGCCTTCTCTTAACAACATCTGAGAGATCAAGTATCCTTCTTACGCAGGACAGGTTATGTAAGGGCACCCCGTCAGCCGGAAGAACTACCAGCCGCAGTCCCACCGCGGCAATAATCAGCTGATGGGGAACATCCTCTAGAGTTCACCGACGTAGACTTAAGGACGAGGGTTAGCCTTAACACCAGGGCTAACCTAAAGCCACAAAACCTGGCTAGAATGGACGCAGTCATCGATGAGGAAATTCCGGAAGATGCAGACATCTGGCAAATCAACTGTGCCGTGTACAACGCTGCGAAGCAACTCGTCCCTCGTGAGAGGTCAACCAATCACGGGGTCGAAAGCCAAGCGGCGTGTACAAAAAATCGAGGGCAAAATACAGTCGGCCAGACAACACGCTTCTCGGATCCAGAGTGTGGTGGAATATAAGACGACTGGGAGAGTTTTTACTCCCAGAATCCGGCGCATAGCAGCCGGATTAAGACGCCAACACCATACTCTAAATCTGACATTGATGCTTACCATCAAGCAGCACTGTCTAGATAGGATCCGAGCGCTCATGGCGATAAAGAAAACATTGAAGAGGCGGGTGATGAGTATGGAACAAAACAATTTGTTCCGTACGAATCCTTCCCGCCTCTTTCAAGAGCCACAGCGTGTTGTCGAGAATCCGCCGACTGTAGAAGATGTCGAAACCTTCTGGAAGGGAATCTACGAAACGACGCGTCCATTCAATAGTGACACTCCATCAATTGCACACTTCGAGGCTCTGTGTCACAGACATCGTGAAGAGCCAGAAGAAGTGTGCCGGGCAATCAGTACGGAGGAAGTCCAACAAGCACTTGTTGGTACCAAGAACTTCGCTGCCCCGGGCTCAGACGGCATTAACAACTGGTGGTGGAAGAAATTTCCTTCCACTCACCGCCGTCTGGCGCGAGTTTTCAACTCATGGTTGAACGAGGGGCAGCAGATTCCATACTGGTTTGTCGAGGGACGTACTGTGCTTATCCCCAAAAAGGGGTATCTTTCCGACCCGAGGAATTATAGGCTGATCACTTGCCTTAACTCCTGCTACAAGATATCTACACGTATTTTGTAAGCTAGGACACTGAGGTCTGTTGATCCGGTCTTCCAGCAGATACACGAACAGCGTGGTGCCAAGAAGGGCATGGCAGGTTGCAAGGACAGCCTGCTGATAGACCGCTGTATTACACAGGATTCTGTGCAATACAAGCGGAATCTATCGATGGCCTGGATTGATACAACATCACATGAGCTATTGTTGTACTTGCTCGAATGTTTTGCGGTACCAGCACCACTAGTGAGATGCATAGAACAACTGCTGCCGCTCTGGAAAACCCGCTTCATCATGACATCAGGTGCACAGCGGGTCACGACAGAGCAGGTGGCATTTAGGAGAGAAGTTTTCCAGGGTGACTCCCTGAGTCCTCTCCTCTTCTGCATCTCACTGCTGCCGTTGTCTGTTGGACTCCGCCAAACCCGCGGATATCAATGTGGGCCACCCAGCGACCGGAGACATAAGGTCACCCATCTATTTTATATGGATGACCTTAAACTTTATGCCTCCGGAGAGCGCGAACTACAAAACGCTCTTAGGGTGTTCGAAGAATATACGCGGGCAATTGGTATGGAGTTCGGGTTGGATAAATGTGCAGTCGTCCACCTCAAGAAAGGACGATACGGGGAATTCCCTGAAGATGCGCAGCTCGCAGACGGAAGCATCCTAAGACAACTGGATGCTTCCGTCTACATATCTGGGTGTGCAACAAAGGCACATCCAGGATGTATCACAAATAAAAGATTCTCTCTGCGGCAAGTACAGCCTCCGAAAGATTTGGTCTTCCGAACTTTCGGGGAAGAACAAGGTGTCTGCAACTAATATGCTTGCCGTTCCGGTTCTGCTCTACTCCTTCGGAGTAGTAAAGTGGACAGTAGAGGAGCTGCGCCAATTAGATAGGGATACCCGCAAGATGATGAATATTCATAGAAGTATTCATCCTAGATCGTCCGTTCCTCGTGTGTACCTCCCACGTCAACGGGGGGGCCGAGGACTCTTGAGCCTGGAGTGTACGCATGGCAGAGTAGTACTGAGTATGGCATGTAACATCCTCAGGAACTCAGATCCCCTCTTGCGGTTCGTAAAACATCACGAAACTGTAGGAGTGGGAGCAGGATTGTACAAGACAGCAAAAAGAGCCGCAGATGAACTCGGTCTCGCATTTGACATCAGGCGAGGAGGCCGGCGAGGTGCTGATGTTGAGTCAGTCACCGAACTTCAGCCAAATCGTCTGAAAGCCCGAATTAGAGCTGCCGAACAGGAAAATCTGTTTCGGCAGCACGTCGATAAACCCCAGCATGGTGTCTTCTATAAGAACATAGAAACGCTGGGTTTATCGACCAGGCTTACATTCGCCTTTCTAAGGTCGGCCGGGCTTAAGTCAGAGACCGAGGGATTCATTATGGCCTGCCAAGATGGTGTTATCAACACCTTGGTCTACTGTAGCCGCGTGTAGCGTGTAGAGGTTCCTGATATCAACTGCAGGACCTGCCATCAGGCGCCGGAATCGCTCATGCACTTACTATCTGCATGCCCCGTATACGCGATTTCGGCCTACATCCACCGACATAACGCGGCTTTACGAGTGCTATACTACCATCTAAGGCACTCGTACGGGGTAAACCAGACACCAGTGCTGCCTTACAACCCCGGAGATATTGAGTCCGTTGTCGAGAACGAGAAATGCCGGATTTACTGGAACTACTCGTTCCCGAATGTCAGGCTAATCCAAGCCAACAAGCCTGACATAGTCCTCCTCGACCATCAACTCAAGGTGATGTATGTCATCGAGTTCTCGGCACCTGAGGAGAAAAACATCACCTTGAAGGAGGAGGAGAAACGGACCAAAAATCAGCCGAGTGGCTGGCAGGCCAAATGCAGAAGGCGGTCATTCTGGGTTCTCTCCGTCTGCTTAGGGCACACGATTCTGGTATCTACAGTCACTAACCCTGCGGGATGTGGGGAGTTGCTGTAGTTGAAGCGTCGGCGTGACTCCCGTGAGGCGTCGGAGGCCACGGGAAGACTGACCGGCATCGAGAAACCGAAAAAAAAATGTGTGCAAAGGACCGGCAAAGGGGGTGCAAACGACCGGCAACCTCCGCGCGGTGCATCCTGGACAGGCAGAGGTAACTCTGTCTCCCTGGTACCCCTTCTACTTCTGGTTATAACTTACAGAAGACAGGCCCCTCACAATCGACCTCAGTCGGATGGAGGTTAAGGACAGATGGGAGGTGCCTTACTGGACGGTCCAAACGATGACGAAAATGCAATTGTACATGGACGCTTTAAGTGGACGAGAGAACTAAAGGACGACTTGCTGGCCTGCCGTGAGAGTAGCGAACCTGAGCGAAGGAGATACACGGCGCGATTGCATGCACTTTGGTGCGAAATGCATCCAGAGCATCGCGCCTTCTCTCAACAACACCTGAGAGACCAAGTATCTTTCTTGCGCAGGACAGGTTACGTAAAAGCACCCCGTCAGCTGAAAGAACTGCCAGCCGCAGTCCCACCGCGGCAATTACCAGCTGATGGGGAACATCCTTTAGAGCTCACCGAGGTAGACTTAAGGACGAGGGTTAGCCTTAACACCAGGGCTGACCTAAAGCCACAAGACCTGGCTAGAATGGACGCGGTCATCGATGAGGAACTTCCAGAAGAGGCACACATCTGGCAAATTAACTGTGCCGTGTACAACGCCGCGAAGAAACTCGTCCTCCGTGAGAGGTCAACCAATCACGGGATCGAGAAAGCCAAGCGGCGTGTACAAAAAATCGAGGGCAAGATACAGTCGGCCAGACAACACGCTTCTTGGATCCAGAGTGTGGTGGAATACAAGAGGAGTGGTAGAATTTTTACTCCCAGAATTCGGCGCATAGTTGCCGGATTAAGACGTCAACACCATACTCTAAATCTAACAGTGATGCTTACCATCAAGCAGCACTGTCTAGATAGGATCCGAGCGCTCATGGCTATAAAGGAAACGTTGAAGAGGCGGGTAAGGAGTATGGAGCAAAACAATTTTTCCGTACGAATTCTTCCCGCCTCTTTCAAGAGCTACAGCGTGTTATCGACAATCCGCCGATTGTAGAAGATGTCGAAAACTTCTGGAAGGGAATCTACGAAATGACGCGTCCATTCAATATCGACACACCAGCAATTGCACACTTCGAGGCTCTGTGCCATAGAGATCTTGACGAGCCAGAAGAAATATGCCCCGCAATCAGTATGGAAGAAGTCCAACAAGGATTGATTACCGCAAGGCATTTGATACAACATTTCATGAGCTATTGTTGTACTTGCTCGAATGTCTTGCAGTACCAGCACCACTAGTGAGATGCATAGGACAGCTGCTGCCGCTCTGGAAGAGTCGCTTCACCATAACATCAGGTGCACAGCGGGTCACGATAGGTCAGGTGGCATTTAGGAGAGGAATTTTCCAGGGTGACTCCCTAAGTCCACTCCTCTTCTGCATCTCACTGCTGCCGTTGTCTGTTAGGCTCCGCCAAACCTGCGGATATCAATGTGGAGCACCCAGCGACCGGAGGCATAAGGTCACCCATCTATTTTATATGGGTGACCTTAAACTTTATGCCTCCGGAGAGCCCGAACTATAAAGCGCTCTTAGGGTGGTCGAAGAATATACGCGGGCAATTACTATGGAGTTCGGGTTGGACAAATGTGCAGTCGTCCACCTCAAGAGGATGATGCGGGGGAAATCCCTGAAGATGCGCAACTCGCAGACAGAAGTATCCTAAGACAACTGGATGCCGGAGAGGCCTATACATATCTGGGTGTGCAACAAAGGCACATCCAGGATGTAACACAAATAAAGGATTCTCCCCGCGACAAGTACAGACACCGTCTCCGAAAGATTTGGTCTTCCAAACTTTCGGGGAAGAACAAGGTGTCTGCAACTAATATGCTTGTCGTTCCTGTTCAGCTCTACTCCTTCGGAGTACTAAAGTGGACGGTAGATGAGCTGTGCCAGTTAGACAGAGATACCCGCAAGATGATGAATATTCACAAAAGTATTCATCCTAGATCGTCCGTTCCTCATGTGTACCTCCCACGTCAACGGGGGGCCAAGGACTCTTGAGCCTGGAGTGTACGCATGGCAGAGTAGTACTAAGTATGGCATGTAACATCCTCAGGAGTTCAGATCCCCTCTTGCGGTTTGTAAAACATCACGAAACTGTAGGAGTGGAAGCAGGATTGTTCAAGGCAGCAAAAGGAGTCGCAGATAAACTCGGTCTCGCATTTGACATCAGGCGAGGAGGACTGCGAGGTGCTGATGTAGAGTCAGCCACTGAACTTTAGCCAAATCATCTGAAAGCCCGAATTAGAGCTGCCGGACAAGAATGTCTGTTTCGGCAGCACGTCGATAAACCCCACCATGGTGGTGTTCTATAAGAATATAGAAACACTGGGTTTATCGACCAGACTGACATTAGCCTTTCTAAGGTCAGCCGGGCTTAAGTTGGAGACCGAGAGATTCATTATGGCCTGCCAAGATGGTGTAATCAACACCTTGGTCTAGAGGTTCCTGGCATTAGCTGCAGGACCTGCCATCAGGCGCTGATGGCAGGTCCTGCCTCTATCTGCATGCCCTGTATACGCGATTTCGGCCTACATCCACCGACATAACGCGGCACTGCTGCTGCTGCCTTACGACCCCGGAGATGTCGAGTCCGTTGTAGTGAACGAGAAAGCCGGATTTACTGGAGCTACTCGTTCCCGACGGTCAGGCTAATTCTAGCCAAGAAGCCTGATATACTCCTCCTCGACCATCAACTGAAGGTAATTTATATCATCGAGTTCTCGGCACCTGCAGAGAAGAACATCACCTTGATGGAGGAGGAGGAGAAATGGACCAAATACCGCGATCTCCGGTACGAACTCCAAGTGCTGTACCCAGGCTATTCGGTCAAAATGGTAGTCCTAATAATCAGTGTACACGGAGGGATAAAGCCTACGCTGCTTTTGGAACTGAAGACTATACCAGCCTGCCAAAAATCAGCTGAGTGGCTGGCAGACCAAATGCAGAAGGCGGTCATTCTGGATTTTCTTCGTCTGCCTAAGGCACACGTTTCTGGAATTCACAGTCACTACCCTGCGGGATGTGGGGAGGGGTTAATGAGTTGGCGCGATTCCCGTGATGCGTCGGAGGCCACGGAAGGACTGTCCAGCGTCGGGAAACCGAAAATAATAATAATTATAATATGTGTCCGGTCTGTCATATTTTACAGAGTGGTTGGCAGATCGAATGCAGAAGGCAGTCATTCTAGGTTTCCTTCATCTGTATAGGTCACCTGATGAATAGAATTTATAGCCACTAACTGCGCAGGATGTGGGGAGCGACTGTAGTTAATTTGCCGGCGTAACACCTATGTGAATCTAAACCATTAGAGAACTGTCCTGCGTGGGGAAACCGAAAAGAACTTATGATCATATACAGATAAAACTACGAAGGTACGAACATGGCCATTTGTATGTGCAATTTACGTTTGACCATTAACAGCAGAGGGGAATCCAGAGTCGCGAATCGGTGAATGCGGTTCTACACAGCTGATGCGTGGTCGTGTTCGTCCCTTCGTGGTTTATGTAAATGACCTTACTTCTTAAATCCCTTCAACTAAATTTGTACCATTTGCAGAGGATAAAACTGCATGATGCTCAAATAGTAACATGCACCAATTACTCATTCATATTGAAAATACCAAATCATGGTTTTCAAACCACAATCTTCTCTTGAATGAAGACAAAACAAACAAAATTATATATACCAATAAGCCCATACTTGCATATGAAAATGTTAAATCCACAAAATGTTTGTGTGTTATCTGGATTCATTTCTATCATGAGAGCCCCTCTCAAACTATGTATGCAAGAATTTAATAACAATCTTTACTTACTAAGAAAACTGTACTATCTATTGCCTCAAGAAGCAATGCAAACCAGCCACTTCTTACTCTTTCACTCTGTTATCTAATATGAAATCATGTCCACATAGTTCGTATTTCTCAAATTCAAAAATATATAATTCGCACTATATGTAGTTTGCCTTTTAGAGATAATGTAAGAAATATATTTTCTGAATTAGGTATACTAACCTTATCCCTCATCTATATCCTAGAATGTTTAATTTAAGTAAAAACTACTCTAAACAAATATACAATCATTTCTGAAGCACATAATCATCATACTATGAAAAATAATAAAATAAAAATAAATTATACAAGATTAATCCATAGTAGAAACGCCTATATTATTATGGTCCAGTATTTTACAGTCACCTCCCATTCTCAATTAAATCGTGTGGTCTTACACAATATAAAAAATTACCAAAAAGTTATCTTGCCAAACATCGTTTTATAGTCTGAATTTCTTTAACGATATAGAGACCAACATCACCAGTTCAGTGTGATGATTTGTCCGTATCATGCATGTGAAGTTTAAAATACGATATAGGTATAAAATGTAGTTGTATATGCATGAACCAATTTACATGGATGTATATGTGTGTGTAATATAGTATATTATTGTTACGCCACTGGACTGTGTAGACTGGTTGGATAAGACTGGAATTGTATGGGAACGGCCGGGAATATTCTGGACTGCTCTAGACCGAGTGAATGGATGTATAAATAAGACGCACGGTGGGCCGAGACTTAATCTTAAGTTGAACGTGAACCAGTAAAGAAGAAATAAGAAAGAGACTTATAAGTGTTCAAGTGTGATTATAGTTAAGACAGTAATTAATCAATTGTTATTAATTGTTAATTAGTAAATAAAGTAGTAAGTAAGTGTTACCTGGACTTTCAATCAACGAATCTACAAGTATAGGTGTTTGTGTGGATAGCAAACACGTAACATTATATATATGTGTACAATTATTATTAGAGCTCGGATAGACGTAACGGAATCCAGTGACGGCTTTTATGCAGACCATGATAAAGAGAATTTTATGTATTTTAAAATGTTAATACATAAACTAATTTTTCGGAAAACGTATGACAAAAAAAACAAAAAAAGTTATATTTTTACACTAGCCAAATTTGGGGGTGAGGTCACACTATGTTTTCCTTATAACTCGTGAACGGCTTAAGACATCAAAATTCTGTAAAATTATTTCAATGTATTGATGAATTTAACAGCAACACACATGTATTTTTAACTAGCGATCACAAGATTAAAAGTATATTACTAATATTTGTTGTAAATGTTCTAGAGTTAATCTCCGGCGCCTCTCATTAAAAATCCATTTGTATTGTTCAACGTCGACAGATGTAATTGCGCATACTTAAAATATGTGAACTTTATGAGACTCCTTATTTATGTCTTGTGTTGAAAAGACCACTTCTTCTCCATTCCGGGTCATCTTCCACGCCGCAGACCGATGTCCCGGGTAATTCAAAAATAAAAAAAAATGTTGAGAAAATCTTTAAAAGGTCGAATGTATGTTAAAGATGTAAAGCATAAATTGACAAAATCAAAGTCTTTATAATTCGTGAAGGGAGATCGAAGAGATGGTAAATATGTGAAGTATAAACTGATAAGACCAAAAATTTCTTGTAACTCGTAAAAGGATGTAGATATCGAAAAAATAAATTAAAGAACACCCCCATATCTCCTATCAACTTTGGCGGTCTACTACTATCCTGTGTATCTTCGTCCCTTTGGATGAAAAACAAAAAAGTTTTGAAAAAAATTCTTTAAAAGATCGAATAAATTTGTTGGCTGGCCACAGGTGCTTTAATTGCTAGTTACGCCTCTGCTGTAATAACATTTGATTGGTTCATGTTAAGGGCTACTCAGTGGTAGGGAGTTTCAACACCGTACCTTATGGTGTTCTGGTTCCTAAATATTTGTTTATAGATAGAATACCTCCAGCCCTCTTCGAGTGAGTGTTATAATAAATTGACTTTTTCAACTTGGATTATATTACGGAATTCGCTAAAAAAAATTACATGCATGACAATATTGACGCGATGACACATGACCTACAGCCAATCCTGGTTTTTACATCATCAGTACCTAAATTCCGAGCTCTAATTATTATAGACAAGTACGATTACACTGTGTCAATTTGTTAACTGTCTTAAATAGTACTTAGTACATTATTTTGTTATGTATTTGTATATATCACCACACCACTTATAATCTTTTATATCTGACATCCTCACAACATTGTAAATGTTTTTTAAACCAAATAATGTACTTACTTACTTAAACTTATCTCTTAGCGTCAGTAATTAGCCTTGGTACAGAAATAGGCCGACGTATTAAAAAGAAAAATAGACACTAATTATCCGAAATAAAAGTTATATATTCTATAAAATCTTACTTAATACCGAACTTATTTTAGTCATCCAATACATAATCCAAACAAACGTCTCTATTATCTGATGAATAATGAACCGATCATTTTTATTCCACCATTTGTTCAGAACCCACACACAGGTGGTGCATACCATCATACATTTACCAAATATGAAATTGACTATAATGTATCTATATTTATTTCATCGAGCGTTAGTTTCACGCTAATAAATAGTAATAAAAATGTTATTCCCAGCTTTGATGAAAAATCGATTTTCCTGAGAGGAACAAAACTTAATTATTGTCTAAATAAAATCATTCCATTACTGTTTCTTTATTTTGCGGGAATATAAGAAATATATGGTCTAAAGTTTAGTAATTGAAGTGCTGATATGCTCAAAGCAGTCATTGCACATAGTGACAATTACATTAACAATGTAAAAAAAATATGTTTAAAACAATAATCGTTAGTCTTATTTAAGAACCACTGAAAAAATTTTATTTTAATTTTCTGCCGCAATCAAATTGAACGCCCGATATTTACATATAGACAGGAAGGTAGCGAACACGCAATCCGACCCATAAGTTACAAAAGGATTTACTTATTCTACGAAAAACTATCTATGTAACGATACTTTAACCGTCCCTCTGCCAGGTCTAACTGGCAGCGTTATTGCGGGGGCGATGCGGATAAACAGTATAAAAAAGGGCATAATCCGAACTATAAGGTACAAGAAAACGAACTACACCATTTGATAGAGAAAATTCTACACAACATTGTGTTATAACGACAGACGGTCTCATCGGCAGCTTTGGTTTCGACAGACGCGACTGAATGTCAAAAAAATTGCCTTTATCCGAACTACATGGTACAAGAAAATTCAGTACACCAATCTATTTGTTTATTCATACATTTTTCAGAATTTCCATGACAGACGAAAAATTCGGCAACATAAACCCGACAGACGCTAAAAGAGGAAGTGCGTGAATGAGATAAATAAACGCGGTGGATTGTGTAGGAGTGACACAAGCAGTTTACGATATCGTAAGGCGTTTTTAGTAACAAATTTTACTTTACTATATTAAATTTCACTGCCTCTGAATTAAAATAAGAAGAGGTGTAATCTATTCCACCACGAACAAAAGCAAATAATTAATTTTTATTTTTCTTTCTTGGGGGCTTACTATCACGTGAATAAGTTTTCTAAGCTTGATTGTCTAAAAAATATTACCCGATGTGGAAAGTAAGCCCTTACGTCTGTGACTTTATATTAAAAGATCAGTCACAGGGTGTTTTTCGACAACTAGAGTCAGACAAAAAAAATAATATAATTACCCACTAAACATTCAAAGTTCCAAACGTTTCCTACAATGTTGCATTGTGTTTTCTTTTGCAGTTTAAAATTGTTCACTTGATGGAAAGTTTTAGCAATCTTGAATTAACTAACTTTATATTTATAAATTTATGTCAAGGTACATTAGGCATGCAAAAGTAACATTGCAATTAAAATTCTGTAGGAAAATTAATTTTGGAAATATAGGGAACGTTGAGTCTGCAATTTACTTTGGAGCTTCCATTCATTTGCACAAGTTATATTGCTACTGAAAAATTCCCACGAAGTAAATTCTGCAAATGAAACGGAATTTTAGTTTTTCCTTTATTTATACCTTACAGATTTCTATCAAAAGTAATCTGTGCCGTTTACCAATTAGAGCGTATGCGTAATGCGCACGTACAACCAGCGAACCTTACATAAGGTGAAGTTTTGTTTATTTATGTGTTTCTTCGTCTCTTCGTACGAAAAAAAACGACCATTAGGTGTCATTTCTCCATTTTTGTGCATATTGTATGATTTTGTGCCATTAATAACATGGAAACTAATAATATGGGCAATAATATTCAGAAGGTAAGTTTGAGGTTAAGTTATCTTTCGGTTGAGATTATTATGTGATAAACTCTATTAAAATCTTAAAATGCCTAATTGTAGTGTAAACTGAAACAGGTATATATATAAATATATTTTACCTATCTACCTTATTTTTAGATGAAACGTCGCAAACCCCTTTCTGCCATGCAAAGAAAATATTTAAAGTCACTTTTGCGAAAAAATATTAGAAATAAACACGCCGTAATCCATACTGGTGCCCAAATAGGTTCCATTAAGCCTTCTACCACTATTTTTGTAGATGCTGCAACCGAAATGGAACCTGCTCAAACCTCTATACCAAGTTCTATACCTTCCTCAACAATTTTTTTCCAAAAACCTGCTGAAAATATGCCTCAGGCAAGCATTATTATGTCGGATAAAAAAACATTACGTGATGAATTAGCATCCTGGACTGTGTTGGGAAATATCTCCCATTCAAATTTAAATAAACTCTTGGAGATATTAAGACAAGATCGTAATATTTTCGAATTTAAAAATTTACCTGCAGATTGCAGAACCCTTCTTAAAACTGAAAAAAGAAATGATATAATTGCAACCGAACGAGGTTTATATTATCACTTTGGACTTGTGAATATGATCTCACAGTTACTGATTAGTAAAAACATTAAATTAAATTCTGATGTATTAGAAGTTGATGTAAATGTAGATGGTCTTCCATTAACCAAAAGCTCAAATAGTCAATTTTGGCCAATATTAGGTGGTTTAGCGAACGTAGATTCTTGCAAAAATCCTTTTGTAATTGGAGTTTATCATGGTTTTAATAAACCGGAGCATCCGTATGAACTATTAAATGAACTGGTTAATGAATATTTGGCTATTAAAGATTGTGGATTTTTTTTATCAATCTAGAAAAATTAAACTAAAATTTTCAAAATTAATTTGCGATGCCCCTGCAAAATCTTTTGTTCTAGGTGTTAAGGGACATAATTCTTATTTCGGCTGTACTAAATGTGTATGTGAAGGAACATACATTAATAATAGAATGTGCTATCCCAACTTAAATAGTGCCTTACGTACAGATGAACAGTTTCGTTCCAATGCTTATGATGATTATCATAAATATGAAACACCTTTACTTTACCTTGATATTGATTTAGTAGAGCAAATTCCTCTTGATTATATGCATTTAATTTGCATTGGAGTAATGAAAAAAATGCTTTTGTTTTGGGTAAAGGGAAATATCAGTGTTCGAATGAATAAATCTGATTTAAAAAAAACTGATCAATGTATTAAAAATTTTCGAAAACATATAAATAGTAATGATTTCAGTAGGCTTCCCAGAAGTTTGTTAGAATTGGAGAGATGGAAAGCCACTGAATTGCGGCAGTTTCTTTTGTATAGTGGTCCAATAGTATTGAAACATAGGTTGAGAAACCCGCAATACCAACATTTTTTAGTTTTACATTGTGCTATACGAATTTTAGTAACCCCAATACTTTGTATTACTCATAATAACTTTGCACAAAAATTACTAGAATATTTTATTAGAAATTTTGGTAGGTTATATGGTGAAGAACATGTAAATTATAATGTGCATAATTTAGTTCACATATGCAGAGATGTTCTTAAATATGGTCCTTTGGATAATTTTTCAGCTTTTAAATATGAGAATTTTATGAATTATATTAAAAAAAATAATAAAAACATCAAATAAACCTTTAGCACAATTCATTAATAGAATTTCAGAATTTCAAACATATGCAAATAATACTAATTCAGAAACATTGAGCCTGCAATCGAACCCTCAACTAATCAATGAAATGGGTATATACCAGGAACCATTATTAGAAAATGAAGTGGTGAAAAGATTTGTTCGCATTAAATTAGATTTTTTTGAGTTAAGTGTAGGGTTGAAAAATAACCATTGCATTTTATCTGATAAGTCTGTTGTTAAAATAGAAAATATTATTCAGTCTTTGTCAAGTAAAAAAATTTTCATTGTTTTTAAAAAGTACGAACGTTTTGAAAATATTTTTATTAAGCCTTGTCATTCAAAATTGTTAAATTGTGGACGTGTAAAAACTTTGTTGCTGCAAACTGAAATACAGCCCATCACAAATATATTAACCAAGTGCATTTTTTTTTGAAAACAATATTATAGGATTCGTTTAATTTATAATTTTCTATATTGATTAATAGTTTTCTGTTGGCTTTGATCTGAAGATAATTTGGATACCGCTTATCTAAAAGGAACCAAGTGACATTTGCATATTTTAGAGAAACTCTGTTTTAATACTGCAAGGTTGTACTGCAAATATAATTATGAAAATTTTGCCTCCCCTTATTTTCATCATAAATAATCACGTCAAAATTGTTGGCAGATAAAACATGAACACAGTAAGTAAAAATAAATTATAATATGCAAAAATACACATAATACTCCACTTACTGAAGAAGCAGTCTTGAAATATTTTCTGGTATATTTCTACCACTTTTAGGGTTCTTGTACAATTATTTAAAAAAAGAAAAAATCTATTTACACACAAACGTAGTTAATAGATATTCAAGTCGTTTGGTACGATTAACTCATTTTTGCCATTTTGGCGCTTGGTTCCTTTTAAATAAGCGTTATCCATTTGAATGAATAATGTTGACCTTTAAAATATTTTCTTATGCAGCATTTTCCTTTATTGTTCCCATTCCTAACTTTTATCCAGCCATTGTGTTAATGGTTTTCTACCCATAATATACAAAGTAGTAATTAATGTTTCTTAAAATAATATTTTTATAAGGTAATATTTTTAATACCTATTAAGTTCTATTTTCTCATTTTTATTTTGCAATTTTTCAGCTGGCTTTTGCTGTCATTGAATTTATGCATGGAAAGACATTGTATATTTCAGTGTGTCCAATGCATTGGCTTAAATTTAATAACGACCATGAAGTTTCTTGTTTGTGGCCAAAAAATAAAACACTAGAGAGAAAAGCCATAGAAAAATGTTTCATTCCTCAAAGTGACTGGCTACACGTTCAGGAAGTGAAGATTCTAGGAAAATATTGTAAGTTGAAGTAATCCTTATGTATTATTATTATAAAGATAAATATATTTATTGTAGTAACTATTTCTATTTTTTTTTTGGAGCAAAATATATGTGACGTAATAAATTGTTTAAATAATAATTATAATAAAAAACACTTTAGGAGTTATCATGGCAATCAGCAAATCTTGGTGCACATAAAGTCAGCATTTTTAAACTCAATTTTTGTTTTTAATTTTTATTCGAATTTTCAATTTGAACTTTTGGATTGGGGCTATCTTGACCTTTCATATCCTGATCAGTCATTTCCTGATCGTATAGTAGGCTAAGCTTTTATAGCATGCAATATCGAAACAAAATTTATAGGAAGATACATTGTTCAAAGCTTTACAACCCACATTAAGGACAAAAAGTATTTTGAAATATATTCTAATTTTAGGTACTTATAAAGAAGCCTTATACAATGAAAGACAATTTGCAAATTCATCAGAAGGCGAATCCATCGGCTCACACTCAGACTTATTGCTAAGAGAAAATAAAGTAAAGAGAAAAACTAAAAAACCCCAAAAATTCATAGATGAATTGGATTCACCAATTCCTTCGATAGATGGTAAGAATTTTAAGTCATATTTTAATTATTTTATACAATTTTTCCCATAACCAGAAATATTTTTATCTTCTAAAAAAAAAAACTAAGTGAAACCAACTCTTTGTTAAATGAGAAAAATGAAGTTTACAATAATTAACAATTATTTTTCATTAAAAAAAACAAAAATTATAATAATAATATTTTTAAGAGGTCACTGTTAATGAATCAGAGAGTAAAAGTGACAATGAGGAATCCTCCGGAACAATAACAGATAAAAGTTTTCAATCCTCTGTTTTCAATAAACAGATTGTAACTGATGTTCAAAATGGAAATGTCTATGTTGCAGAGCCTGTTATAATTGAGGACATTACACCAGGTTCGTACTGTTTTTTTTTTAGTCTAATTTTATGGCCTTACACGCATTTCGTCAACAATTCTCTGGAGAGGAAGAGTTCAGTAAATAAAACAGGATTACAACAGAATAATTGATTATCCTTCAGTAATGTTAATTATTAATAGTGAATATGTAAGTATAGTTTTTAGTGATGAATATACAAAATCAATTATTTTGACAGTAATACATTGAGATATTTTCTTCATAACTTAAATCGTTATACTCGTATATCGAAATATTTTAGTTTTAGTTTTTTAGCTTTTAGTACTACAGACATTAATATTAAAATGTTAATATGATAAATATTTAAAACTTGTCCTCATTTGTGTATATATTTTTTTTTTAGTTTCCCCCGATATGGAACAGGTAAAAGGGTTCATGGTCAGAATTGAGGGGTATTTTATACAAATCCAAGAAACATTAAAGCAACTGGATGAAAGAGTTTGTGATATTGAACATACACTAAAAGTATTCCATATCCCGAATAATAATATAAGCAAAGAAATTTTGCTTCCTGATCTCCCATTGAAAGAAATAATAGATATAACCAATCTGGAGGAAAAAATAAAAAATGAGGAATGTAAGAATCAACTGGTAAGATTACCACTTAATAGTGAGAAGTTTAGAAATGAAAAATAAATAGAGGAATGAATAAATTGAACTATAAAATAAAATAACTTATAACATTTTTATTTGAATATTTTTTTTTTGTTTTATGATGTATATTATTTAGATAAATAACCTCTAATGAATTAATATTTTTAGTACAATGTCATACGATATGTTGGAGGAACAAATGAGAAAACATGTGTTTACAGATGCATGGAAAAAATATTTTCCAATTACTTGGGACAATTTTGCTCATGGACTGGCAAAAAGGGTAATTTTCAGCTGAAGGGCCTTCAAATTATGAATGTCATTAAATGTAAGTTCAAGAAAATTCAACTAAACTATACAACCTTTTTAACTAAAAAATTAAGGTCCTGCATTATTTTATATTATGTACCTACTACGGGGGTAATTAAAAGCACTTGTAATGCAAACCACATCCAAGCAAATTCTTGTTAAGTAGAATGGTAGTAATTCGATTATAATTTTATCAGATCAAATTAGTGTCACTTCTGAATTCTAAACTAATTAAGAGGCAAAAATTTCTGAAAAATAATGTTTAGATACTCATGTCTTTACAAAGTTTGTAAAGTATTTTTAGGATAAGTTTGCAATGTTACAGTACAAAGTGATACAGTTGTGCCTGGTTATACTTTTTTTTTTTTTGGCTGTTTAAAAAGAACTACTGATTGGGAATTTAGAACGATTATTTAGAACATTTAATTATTAAATGTAACGTCATTGCAAACTTATCGTAAAAATAGTGTAGCCTGATTATTGAAGTAAATTTTTACATTTAGTTTGGAATAATAATTACACTTTTTTTTATTATTACAAATAGCTAAAATGGAACTACAAGCAAAGTTTTAAAGTATTTATTAAGCGTGAATTGAAAAGGTCTTGAAATCTTTTGTAAAAATATGAAAAATAGTAAAATTTTTCAGCTGCAGTGAGGGTGTCATTTTCAAATTTATCAGACGAGTCATTTGAGAGGTTTTCTATGGCATGGTTTCAACATGCCAAAACCAGACATATGAGAGGCCACATTTGATTTTTATACATTTGAAGCATTAAGTCAATTGGAAAAGCAAGGAATGGAAAGGAAAAGGAAGTGAATGATCTAATTTGTTAATGTTTTTTTTTTTTAATAAATATATAGCTACGCACGTGTTAATATTTTATTTTTTAAACTAGCCATACCAAGTATTTTAATTCTGATACCATCAGGAAAAATGTATAAATCGTGTTAAGTCAAAAAATAGTTACTTTCTATAGAGTTTGTTATAAAATGAACTTTAAAAATATTGACACGGGAATGAGTTTCCACAAAATACTACACTTTACTCAATGCACGTTTCCCTAATTATATTATTTAAGTGTTGTCTGAAAACGACTTAAAATTGAGTTTTAGTCCTCTTCAGATGATGCTAACACGGTTAGCGAGACACGCGTCGAGTAAAGTGTAGTTTTTTGGTGTTTTGGAAACTCCTCGGTGTCTTTCCAAGAAAGTTATTAGTAGAAGTTTAAATAAACATTAATTTGCAATTTAAAGGTAAGTTTCAGTTTAATATTTCAATATGTAAATATTTGAACATTACTACAAAATTACAGATGTAACGATATGGAAATTTTAAACTGCAAATATGTTACATTTCTGCAAAGTTGCTAGGCTTTGCTATCAACGTGCATGAACCTTGGTAGTACATTGCGATATGTAACATTGCAGTGCAATATTGCTGCATTGCTGTTAGGGCTATTACATCAAAATTACAGCAAAATTACTATCAACTCTGCCGTAATGTTACAGTTTCCAGTATAATCTTGCTGCGAAGTTGCTGAAATATTGTTTTGCCCAGTGGGTAATAATATAATAATAATATAATACCAACGTTTTGGAAACGAAATCTATTTCCATTTTCAAAGTTATATAGCTTCTTGTAAAATATGCGAATCGTGAAACTTCAAACATACAACAAAAGGAAAACGAATTATTTTTTTTTTTGTCTTTTTCTACTTGTCAAAAAACACTCTCCAACTGATCTTTGACGTTAAGTTACAGGCGTAGAAGTTTATCCAGGATTATACTGTGTAACTGTATTTTAGAGACAATCAAGCTTAGTAAAATTATTATACTTCTGAAAAAAAAAATATATTTTTTCAGCCATAGACGGGATTTGAACTCACGCCCGAGGAGTTCGTCGTTTCGTGTCGACTAATACTTGCGCCTTAGCCCGCTCGGCCAACGAACGAACTGAGAATCACGGAATGTACTAACAGTAATAAGCCACTTGCTCTCACGCAGAGGATACGTGAGGAAATTATTTAATTCTGGCGATCCTGATCAGGATAATGATATAAACTTATCAAATTATTGTATTGTTACCGGTTCTTCGTAAGTGTACAAAGTTTCAATTAAATCTGTCCATTTAAAGTGGGTCAAAATCGAGTCCAAAGAGTCGGTTACAAACAAACAAACTCACAAACATACATGTGAAGCTAATAAAAGCGTGTTAATTAAATAAATATAGTTTAAAAAAACTAAAAAACACGCTTTTAAAGCACATCAAACTAAAAAGTGAAAAATAATTATTAATATAAACTGAAAACAATAATGAACGAAAAATACTATTATTATTGTGAAAAAAGCGTGGGTTGCTCGATATACGAAAAATATGGCACAAAGCGCCCCACGCTTTTTTCACAATAATACTAGTATTTTTCATTCATTATTGTTTTCAGTTTATATTAATAATTATTTTTCACTTTTTAGTTTGATGTGCTTTAAAAGCATGTTTTTTAGTTTTTTTAAACTATATTTATTTTTTCACTTTTTAGTTTGATGTACTATGAAAGCGTGTTTTGTAGTTTTTTTTTAACTATATTTATATTGCTTATTGATGCTGATATTATAACATATTACGATCCAACAGATATTTCTGAAAAAAAATTTTTTTTATTTCAGCCATGGGATTTGAACTCACGCCCGAGGAGTCCGTCGTTTCGCGTCGACTAAGACTTGCCCGCTCGGCCAACGACCGAACTGAGAATCACGGAATATACTTACAATATTAAGCCTCTTGCCTCACGCAGAGGATACGTGAGGAAAGGACTGCCGATCCTGATCAGGATAATGATATAAACTTATCAAATTATTGTATTGTTACCGGTTCTTCGTAAGTGTACAAAGTTTCAATTAAATCTGTCCGTTTAAAGTGGGTCAAAATCGAGTCCAAAGAGTCGGTTACAAACAAACAAACAAACAAACAAACAAACATACAAGTGAAGCTAATAAAAGCGTGTTAAAAAGGCATTTAGTTCTTCGCCAATAATTCAGAAACTATTAATAATTAAGAAATTTTAAAAAAAGATTCTTAGAGGACGAAATTTCCGATAAAAATGTCCTACCTCCCGGAACTGTACCTCCATTATTAATAATTTTAATTTAATGTTGAAAATAGTGCTCCGAGCGACGAGCGCGACGCTGCCGCAGATCTCAGAATCCGACCGTAGCAACAAAAAAAATTTTTTTAGCTACAAAATATTAATAAAAAAATTTCAAAAAATTATCGGATCATCTAGACCCAAGGAACAATATCCACTTAAAAAATTTTTCTTTCATCCATTTTTCATAAAATGCGCTTATTGTTAATTAACAAATTTTATGTGCTGGTAAACAATTTTATACATTTTTTCTAGACATCATTCCGAATCCAATGAGCTATCGCCCATATTTTTACGACCTTTATCACTAATTAACACCGTTTTCAACTTGCGAACTAGACTAAAATGAGAAACGCGAGTACTGAGCTTTTCGATCGAATATTCCGGAGACTAAGCCAGATACGTCAAAAATAAACATAGACAATTCTGTAGGTCATGAAGTTATCTACAAAAAAGGTTCAAATGACTGTTCCAGAAAGGTTAACATTTTAGATTGTGCACGGCGGGATTTATGAACGCGAAGTTCAGGTAAATTTACTCGCGCCGGCGCCGGTCTATTGTAATATTTAAATTCAATATTAATCATAGGATTTTCAAATAAAAAAAAATTCATGCGTTAAGTAGACATCTTGTGGAGCAGTATGCAGGTATTAAAATAGTTTCCTTTTTTTTTTTTGTTAATGTTACAACCATGTGAAAAATGACAATGGAAAAATAATTTCTTTTTAGTTTTTTTTTTTGATTTTGGCCGGAATATTTTTTACATGACCAAAGTTTGCAGATCTTGGAGAGAAGATATTTCATAAAAAAAAAGCACTCTTAACCTGTTACCATACAATCAGTATTTCTTTTTTTAAATTACCGAAAAATTTGGATATTTCGTGCAGAAGCTGAAATTGCTTTTTTTAACATTTAAATTTGCAAATTAAACCTTTGTTTATGCCTATGTATGATAATTAAAATTAACGGCAGTAGTAGCTTTTACCTTGAAAACGTATTTACGAATGGGCAAATCCGTACACTATTCAGTGTAACCGCAGTCAGTTTGTATTGTAAAATCAGTGTTTACTTCACTATTTACTAGTGAGCCGCAGGCCGAACATATTAAAAATGTGCTAGGGTATTAAACGGTGGCCATTTGCTAGTTCTGATTGGCAGACAGATCGTAAACAAACCTGCTTACGTGTTGCCGCGATCTAACTTGTTCTGCCAGAGACGTCACATATAGGAAGCAGGTGAATAAATAAGAGAAAGGAAAATCACACAATATAAATATGTATCATATTAAAGTAAGCATTGGTTAAAATAATCATTACCTCATAAAAACATATAAAATAACGTAGATAGGTTGATCCCATATGAGTAATTATTCATGATAAAGGAAACAGAGAATTTTTCTGTTTCCTTTATCACATATAAAATAGTTAAAAATTGCCATAAATTGAAAAAAAATTAAACTAAATACAACGCAACAACAACAAAAATTATAACAATAATTACTACACAAAACAGAACGATAACTGAATATTAAAAAAACCTATATCACAACAAAGAATAAAAACAGAAAACATAAAAATAAATTGTAAAGCTCGTAAAGAAATATAACGTCAGAACAAAAAAATATACATATACAGTGTATTCCCCGATTGAGTTCGTAATAGGTGACATGGACCTCAAATTTTAGATTTTTTTTTGCAATTTGGGGGTTCATCCCTAGTTATCTGAAAATAAAATTTTTGGTGTACTTTTGTTTTATTGGGCTTACCTTCGAAATGAAGCAGTATATCTAGCTGTTCTTCCTGGTTTGCTTGAACTACACGCTTTTTTATATTAAAACTGGAGGTTTTATTCACCTTTCGGTAAATATTTTTGAACGTATTTTCTGATGATGTTGAACGATTTGGATACAATACTTTATATGCTCATTTTACTGCACGTTTATTTTTGTTACTTTGTATATAACAAGTAAATATTTGGACTTTTTCTTCCTCACTGTAAACCATTTTGATTATTTCATTAAAGAAATGTTACTTATCAAACATAATAGTTTTCATTTTCATAGCTCACTTTAATAATGTTAACTTTTCCATACGTACAGTAACTAGTTTAACTAAGATAACCGACGTTTAATGACTCAAAAACGGTATATGGTAAGGGTAATATGTGGTATATTTTTGAAATCACGAACAAAGGTTCATTCCAAAAATTTAATAATATACAGGGTATCCCATTTAAAATAATATATTATTTTTTTTGTATCTCCTGAAATCTGCACGCTACTGTACTTTTGATAGCATTTTAACAAAACTTTCTTTTTATAGGCAATAATAACGATGATAAGGGGTGGGTAATTTATAATGAATAACCCTGTACATGTACAATTCAATAGGTGTTTAACGTATATTTTATCTACGTAAAAGTCGCTATCCCTATCTCTACATTAAAGCACAATATAATATTAATTTAAAAATAAGCAGATGTAGAAAATAAAAAGAGGACAGTTTTATCTTAAGAATACGTTTTCATCAAGTATTTGTAAATCGCTGTTAGAGTTTACAGATTTTAGTTAATATCGTTGATACTTTGCAATTTTCGAATAATTAGGATTGAAAAAATCTAGTACACTTTAAGCAAGTCTAGTACAATTTCGAGAAGAGTCCAGTACGACACTAGATATTTTTCTAGCAACACTATCCAGTAGTCAACCTGTAAACGCAGCGGGTATGTATACTTTTTAAATTGAAGAATATTGTTGCGTTCACTTCCCTTTCGAATAATTGCTGTAGAACAATCGATAAAGTATTTCCCAGAGTTAAAGTTTAATGGCATAGAACTTCGGTGCAATATATGTAAGAAAATACTGTCATGGACAGGGAAAATAAGGTTTTAAAGCATGTTACAACTGATAATCATAAAATACGTGTAAGAGTATGAGTGCTACTAAAAGACAAACATAATTTAATTTAGATATAGTTAAAATGATAACGGCGTGTAACATTTCGTGGACCAAACTAGATAACCCTCATTTTAAACAGGTTCTGCAAAATTGTGTTAATGGAAAGTGGAATCCACATTATAGGAAAAATAACATATTGTCGGTGTGTAACGAGATTAAAGCAGACATTGCTTCTGAGTTGCAAGACAAACACGTATGGATCAGTGATTTTCAAATTTTTTTTACGGCGGGGCACTCTTGTGGCAAGAATTTTGTTGGCGACACTCTTCTCAAACCAATTATATAATACAACAGCAACTAAATGGCCAAATGACAGGGAATATCTAATACTAACAAATGCAATTATATTTTTTATTGATGGCGTCATCTATTATTAAATAACCCAATTAAATTCAAGTAGAGAAATTTGTTTGTTACTTCATCCATGACCAAATAACGTTATTTCTTTGTTCTTAATTTTTCCAAAACTTTTCACCACGCCACAGTGGACGGAAACGCCGAAAAGCTGGCCAAAATATAAAGGCATTGAGCTATTTTACTGAAATTGTGCATACAGGGGTTTTTTGTGTTGCTGATCAAGAATCCGAAGTTGAATTTTCAAAAAAACAAAATGGCGGTCATGAAATCCCCTCAAAATATACCAAAAATCGCCAATTATTGCTGTATTTTTACAAAACTTTGTATACAGTTTTTTTGGGTCGCTGATGAAGAATCCCATATAGAATTTCAAAAAAATTACGGTAAAAAATATATACATAGTTCAAAAATTATTATTGAATTGAAGCGAATTCATGTGATTCATTTGTTTCGGGAAAATTAGGATCTGGGGAATGGAATAAAAGTGTGTAATGACTTTGAAAATTAATTTTATTCAATTACTATCTGAATTACATTCGTCGTCACATTCAAAAGGAGCCCACTTTATGGTGTACGAATGTGCATGCATCCGTGCATTCGCGCACAATTTGGTCAATATCTCGCAAAGATGCAAAAAGATGCAGCTAATCTTTTATACACTTTCGAAAAAATGTTTATTGAACACATTCCAATAAGTTTCAAGACCAACCATCACCAACCGCGTAACTTATGGCTTTTTTTGTGGAGTTTATGAATCGTTGCATGTACAAAAATGCACTACACTTCGATAATTATTTACTAATTACCATATAAATAAACTGATCTGATACTGAGATATTACAATTGTACTTACTTTCTGATGCAGCATCCATTTTTATGACACAGAAAACTGCACTTTGAGAATTTTACGCTGCAGACAAATTTATCGATTTTTGAAGCGTTGCGAGCTGCCGAAGTGACGCGCTGCACGGTCGCACAATAAGTAATTTCCTCGCTCAGGTAGTGAACCCGGACCGGTATTAACGGTCGTTTCTAATGCTAGGGGTACCACTACAACGATTTAAAACGTTTCCATTTCAAAAAAAAAATTTCATTTTTTTAATTTTGGCCAGCTTTTTGGCGTTTCCGTCCACTGTGCACGCCCAAAAAAGCGCACTGCAGTACTAGATCTTTCTGGAATTATTTGTTCGCCTTTATATAAGCATCGAAACGCTCGCCACATGGCATCATTTGTAAGTTGTGCGCTGTGCAAAGTGCAATATTGAATATTTAACAATAAGTTATGAGTATTATATTCGTTTTTTGACATTTATTATTTTGCTAAATATGGAAAATTTTTTAAAAAAGATCGTTAGAACCATCTACGTCTCGAAGTGATAGAAATAAGAAGAAAAACAGATTGTACAGTGGTTTTACAGTTACTTTCAATAAACCGCAGTGTGTTATTTGTGAAGAAATCTTGTCAAAAGAAAGTATGAAGCCATCAAAGCTACTTCGGCATTTAAATACCAAACATTCAGACAATAATGACGAGCCTATGGAATTCTTCGAAAGAAAGCTAAACTTCCTCCACAAGCAGCAAGTCACTTTTACATCATCAATCACTACTAATGAAAAAGCATTGCTAGCGAGTTATCCAGTTGCATATCGCATTGCAGAAAGCAATAAGCCACATGCAATTGCTGAAGATTTAATTTTACAAGCAGCTGTTGAGATGGTGGATATACTATTTAGTGAAAAAGAAGCTACACAATTAAAAACAATACCTCTCTCCAATAATATTATTCAAAGAAGAATAAGTGACAAGGCACAATATATTCGAGCACAAACTGTTGAAAATATAAAAAAATGCACGTACTTCTCCCTACAGATGGACGAATCTACAGATATTTCTAACTGTGCCCAGTTTATAGTATTAGTAAGATACGATACAAAAAATGGTATCACAGAAGATATTTTATTTTGTACGCCAGTACCACCGGAAAATGTTTATATGATACTTTTATGCAAAATACTAATGAATACGATAATGACTGGGCGAAATGCATTGCTATTTGTACCAATGGTGCCAAGGTTATTACGGGACATCGATCTGGTCTTACTGTCAGATTACAAGAGTAATGCCAAATACTACATGCCTATACTGTTTTTTACATCGAGAAGCTCTTGCCTCGAAGTCCTTACCTTCTAAAATGGATTGTGTTATGAAAAGTGTCATTCGAGTTGTAAATTCTATCAAAGGAAAAGCGTTACAGACTCACATTTTTAGAAAAATTTGTGAAGACATGGGTCCTTTATATGTAAATTTTCTTTATCAGACAGAAGTAAGATGACTTTCGAGGAGTAAAGTCTTGAAAAGAGTGTTTCAGTTAAAAGCAGAACTTTTGATGTACTTACAAGAAGAAAAATCAGAACATGAAAGCTTTTTTTTAGTCCTTTTTGGCTTCTTAGGCTGGCTTTCCTTGCTGATATTTTCGAACATCTAAATATTTTGAATATTAGTTTGCAAGGCCACTATGTTAATATAATACAGCCACAGACAAAATTAACGCATTTATAAAAAAATTTACTTATGGACGACTTCAATTGGAAAAATGAATTTTGATTCATTTCAATGCATTCAAAAACTCATGGAAGATGTAGCTAAGTACAGTATGATAAATTCTGAGCAGATCTTGTAGACATGCAAGCTAGTTTGCGCAATTTCAAACAACAGCTCTATGACTACTTTCCCAAATAAATTAAAACCAGTTATGTAATTACAGATGGGTACTGAATCACTTCTTGGATAATTCCTTTCAACACGCTGAAATTCCAACAAACATGAAAGAAAAAACTTATTGGAATATCAAGTGATGGAATGTTGAAACTAGACTTTTTTCTCAGAACCAAGATCAGTTTTGGACCAAAAGAATGCAAGAATATCCCGAAGTGGCTAACGAATCTCTGAAATGTTTGATTCCATTTGCAACATCATATTTATGCGAGTTAAGTTTCTCATCTAAACAAAAGTGAGAAATCGCCTAGAACACAAAAATGATATCATTGCCTACGTATCGAATACAGAGCACAGATTTGAAAAGATAGTTTCTAAGAAACAGAAACAATTCATTATTATTTTTTTACTCTGTACTTTGTTTTTTATGTAAAGTTTTTAATATTTTTGTTCATGTTTTCCAAGGTGGAAGAGTAGTCATGTTTATGGTCCTAAATTTATGACAAACATTAAGCCATTATATTTTTATTTATACTGTGAAAGATGCAAATAAACCTCTTAGTAAAGCATTTTTGTTTTATGTTGAAAATCCTTGCACGATCCCCCCCTCCCAGTTATTTAACGCGATCCTCCAGGCAGTCGCGACCCCCACTTTAGGAACCACTGGTGTAGATGAAACCGCCGACGCTAGTGGTCAAAACATCGCAAATTTATTGTATTGGTTGGGGGATGGATGATATAGTGGCAGCCAGCGCGCTTGATATTAACAAAGGTGTTAAAACGCACAAATGCAGAAACGATATGTGAATGTGTGGATAGCAATCTGAGCGAAAACTATGAAAATAATAATAAAGGACGTGTAATGGATGCGGCTTCGTATGAAGGCGACTGGACAACGCTTAAGATACTCCTATTTTAATCTGGTACATGTGGCACGTTTATCTTTTCTCTGCATATGTTTACACCGGTATCCTGGATCCCCCCGATATTGACGTCATGTAATATTCGGATCCAGACAAATATATTGTTGCAATAAAGAACAAAACCCTATGAAATATTACAATAATATACAGGGTGGTCAATTTGAAAAGCGATGTTCGCTCCTTATTGATTAAGCAGTTAATGAAATTTAATTTTTCAGTCTCAGTAATTAACTTTGAGAAAAGCCGTAAAACTTTTCCCAACAATTTCTTTTATCTTTTCAAATAACTTTTCTACATCGATTTAAAATATGGACACATTAAGATGATCACACTATACAATGAACACTTATATCTCAGGACATGTAAAGAGGTGAGGTCAGGACCTCACTCGGTTGATTGTTTCCTTTGAGGTATTTGAAAATGAGGTTTATAAAAACGTGAATCCTATCAGACGAATAGAAGGTTAAAGGTATTTAACGCTTGTAGAGCAATAATTAGATAACACCGGCACACAAAAAAAAGTTGTTTGTACATTTGACGCCACCTACCTCCCGACATGTATTTCGACCCGCTGAATCTGAATTTGAAGTCAGTTTGGACCGTACACCCTCAAATATCGAGTAAATTGAAAAACCGTAAAAAATAGCGAAAATTGGGTGTTTCGGTAATAAAAAAAATTTTGTGGATCTAAACCAAGCCTAATTTTTATGTATTTCGATCCGCTGAATACGAATCTAAAGTATATTTAGACCATAAGCCGTTTTAAATCTAAGTAAATTGTAAAAAACCCTCGAAAATTGCTAAAAATGGCAAAAAATTGTGATTATGTTGATGAAAAAAATTTTCATTCTATTTATACGTCATTTTTTATAGATTTTACAATTTTTCACATTTTCAGATTCTAAACTTGTATTTTATGCATAAAAAAAAACAAGAAACGTATTTAATCGTGTTTCATAGATTTTTTTCAATTTTTTTCAACAGCAATTTTTTACTATTTTATCGGTTTTTTGCGATTTTTTGAGATTTTGAGAGATTAATGGGCCAAAAATATTTCAGATTCAGATTCAGCAGATCAAATTACATAAAAATCCTCTTCGATCCGGGTCTACAAAATTTTTTTCGTCAACATAATCACAATTTTTTGCCATTTTTAGCAATTTTCGAGGGTTCTTTACAATTTACTTAGAGTTAAAACGGCTTATGGTCTAAATATACTTTAGATTCGTATTCAGCGGATCGAAATACATAAAAATTAGGCTTGGTTTAGATCCACAAAATTTTTTTTATTACCGAAACACCCAATTTTCGCTATTTTTTACGGTTTTTCAGTTTACTCGATATCTGAGGGTGTACGGTCCAAACTGACTTCAAATTCGGATTCAGCGGGTCGAAATACATGTCGGGAGGTAAGTGGCGTCAAATGTACAAACAACTTTTTTTTTTTTGTGTGCAGGTGTAATCCATTGGTACTGTTTTTTAGTTTCTTATACCTAATATAAGGAAGTATATTAATCATGACTTTTTTTGGTCTCGAGATTTTGATTGATATATACGTTTTGAACCCTCCTGAATCCATTCTGACTATGGCTATGTGTCCACGTGTGTATCCGCGATAACTCAAGAAATTCTAATGGGAGACTTCCCAAATTTGGCACTTAAGATTGTCAACAACATTTTAGGTGACACATTAAATTTGGTGAATGTGGTACCACAGAAGAGACCTAATTTTGGGAAAAAAATTAAAATTTTTATTGCATTTCTGGATGAATTATAATGAAAAAACATAACTTTATGAAAAAAAATCTGTTCGCATGTCTGTAGTATCGCGATAGCAGCCACAGAAAGAAGAAATTATTAAAATATATTACAATAATTATTATTGACAGTATCGAATGACGCTGATAAATATAATTAATTATTTAAAAATGTTAATGAATTATTTCAAGGTACACTATTAAAATTTAATTGAGGTAAGAGAAGAATTAAATAGAATGATTTTTTTAGATCAAGATGATATATAATAATAATAATAATAATAAATGGCCTTTATTCCAAAATTTTAAATTATAAGTACAATTTGCTTGAAAATTTGAGGAGGCGAAGTTCAGTAATCATATACTGTTCTACCACTTAACCCCCTTAATACTTAACCCTACTTATCGAATCCCCATAACAAACAATTAATTACATTGTTAATAACATCTTGTCTAGAAGTTTAAAATATTTTCATTGATTCCTTAACAATAATTTACCTAATTGTAATTTAAATCTATTTATATTGCACGATTTCAAACTAGCAGGTATTTTGTTGTAAACTTTTGATATGTTGTAAGAAAATGATTTCTGATACAATACTGTTTCATGGACAGGAGGAGTAATAAAAGATTTTCTTCTTATATTAATATTATGAACATCTGTTCTAAATCGAATTTTGTTATATAGATAAGGTGGTGTCTTCGTGGTTATAATCTTGTGAAAAAAATATTGCGGAGTGAAGTAAACGTCTATTAGACATATTTAACCAATTGATTTCTGTTATTTTGTGAAAAATATGTTCTCTATGTTTAATACCACAAATTAATCTTACGCATGAATTTTGAACCCTCCGTATCCTTTTTGCTGTATCCAAGTCCAGACAAGGTCCATATATTATGTCACAGAAGGTAAAGTGAGACAGAACTAGAGAGTCACATAATAATTTAATAGTACTTTTATTTAAGATATCTTTGCTAGCATATATATTTTTTAGATTGCAAAATGATTTTTTTTATGCAACTATTAATATGATTTTTAAATCTTAGAGTAGTGTCAATTGTTAAGCCTAAATTTTTTGATTCATTAACACACTCGATAGGTATATTATCAATGTTAATATTTAGGTACTGAATGAACCTATTACGCAATGTAGTTTTCCCAAAAAACATAACTGCCGACTTATTCGGATTTATACATAAACCGTGGTCTTTTGATGTCTCTACTAAAATCTGCAAATCAGTGTTAATTGAATTCATAACCATATCCATATCCGCTGGCTTAAATGATTTATAAATTTGTGTATCATCTGCGTAACTATGCATATTACACGCTAACAGTTTTTTGTGCATTTGACTGGTATATATTGAAAACAGTTCGTGGTTTATACAATCAAAAGCCTTTGAGTAATCAAGTAGAATTAATACGGTTAGCTCATCATTATCTGTAGCTTTTAATATGTCATCTAAAATGTCCGAGAGTGCAGTAGTGCAGCTATGACCTTGCCTAAAACCAGACTGGTTTTGTGGTAAAATATTAAATTTACACAAATGATTTTTTATTTGATTTGATGAAATTTTTTCTAAAACCTTAGATAGTGGAGGAAGCATACTAATGGGCCTTAGATCTTTAAAATCTTTAGGTATTTGAATTTTGGGCAGTGGTAAAACTAAGGACGTTTTCCATAAGTGAGGAAAATAGTTTTCTAACAAACAAGAATTTAAAATATGTGTAATATAAGGCAGAATATATGGGCAACAGTAATATAACATATTAATATTAATTTGATCAATACCCAGGGCATTACTTTTTATAGTTTTAATAATTTCAAAAATATGCTCACTTGTAGTTAGAGAAAAATTAAATTCTTCAGTAACACCTAAAGGATTATCAGAATAAAATTTTTTTGGTGTCTTGAAAATTTCCAATAGCCATATTTTTTTACAGAATTTGCAAAAAAACTGTTAATTTGATCAACATTTGAAATATTAGCCGGTATGTCAATATTGTTTTTTTTGCGATAATGGACATTAAGTTCATCAAGATCTTTCCATAATGTTTTAGATGTACCTGTTCTTATACGGAAATTTAAATAAGCTTTCTTTTCATTTCTTATTGCTTTAGTTGTAAAGTTTTTAAATTTTTATAGGTCAAAAAAATGCTCTGGATCACCAGAATTTTTATATGTGTAAAGAGCTTCGTCCCTAATACTCATCATCAACTTGATATTATCTGTTAACCAAGGTGCCTTTGATTTTGTACATCTGACCGTTTTTAAAGGAGCATGTTTATCAAATAACAAAATTATTAAGTTATTAAAATACAAAATTTTGTTATCAATTCCTTCTAAAAAAAATATATTATCAAAAGCAAGAGACTCTAAGTCTAAGTTAAATGCATCCTTATTAAAATGTTTATAGTCTCTGTAAGTTATATATACAGGAGAGGGTTTTTGTCTGACATTATTAAAATAGCAAAAAACTAATTCATGATCTGTCTGTAAGTGATTATAATGGTCAACGCCACTGGAATTAATATCCACCCCACCTGAACAAATAACAACATCAATTAAAGACATTTTATTTAAAGAGATGCGTGCATATACTGGTATAAGAGTGTTATGTGCTGGCCACATCAGATATTTTAAAAAGATTTGTGTTATAGATATAACTACTACATTTTTAAATTTTTGTGTGTACAATTTAGAAACGCAGTTGATTTTTTGGAAGAAGTACACAAGTGTGCCGCACTTAGTAGTATCTATTATTGTTATTAGTAACACTTGTAACTATTAAACAATAATTATAAGTCAGAAGTGCATGTTTAAAAATGTTACTGATTTATAGATTGTCTAAGAAAGTATGTATATGTAATTTAAGTGATTTTGAATACCTAATTGTCAACGATTATGCTTCTCTGGTTAGAGCATTCACTAATTTAGTTTACCATGGAAAAAAAGTTAAAATACCTATATCATTTTGCAGCTATGCATTCAACTTTATTACTTTTAACAAACAGATTGTACAACTTCTCATTTAAATGACCAAAGAGCGCTGATTGGCATGTCTGCTTTCGGTGATGGAGCAAGCTTTTTTATTGAAACAGGTTAGTTCAAAGAGTATTAAAGTGATATATCACTTTAATACCATTTACCTGTTTCAATAATAAGCTTGGACCCACATCGCCAAAAGTAACACCTGGATATCAGCACCCGACGGTCATTTAATAACGACGAAACTGTACATATGGTTCGAACAAACTCATGATCTTCAACATTATTGATAGGATTTACGTTTCTAAATATGTCATTGTTCAAAGAGGAAACAACTGAGTGAGGTCCGGAGATCTAGGTGTCCAAAGTACAAGAATCGCTGGTAGTAGTAGTAACATTTCTTAATTCATTTTATAAATATGTATTATGAGTGAATAGTATTAGCTGAATATTTATTTTCTATACTTTGCGACGGTTCACAAAAACATTAATATCTCAGAAACATAAATTAAGAAAGAATTTATAACATTATAGGGAACAAAAAAAAAATATAGCATTCCATATAAAAGACACGTGGGCAGTTTATTGAAGTTGAATATGAGCTACTTAAGTCAATTATAAATCTGAAAGTAAATACGGCCACTGGACCTGATCAAATTCCTGTATTTATTATTCGCTCTGTATTATTTTTAATTTGCTATTAGAAACTGAGACATTCCGGATAGTGGAAACAATCCAGAATTTGTCCAGTATTTAAAAAGGGTAATAAGCATGATGTAGAAAATCATTGTCCCATTAGTATCTTATGCAATTTCTATAAAGATTTTGAATTTTTGACGTATATTTCACTTCATACTAAAACGGTAGTTGTTGAAGATCAGCATGAATTTATCCAACGGTATCGATCTTTGTGTGCAAGACTCAATTTATCGCTGAAGCAATAGCACAGGTGGCAATAAATCGTAAAGATCAGGTGGACGTTATTTACATTGACTTTTCCAAGGCCTTTGACAAATTGAACCACGGTATATTATTAACAAAATTGGAAGACGTTGGCCTTAGCATTTCTTTGACAAATTTATTATATTCCTATCTATCTTGTCGATATCAGTTTGTACAATATCGTGAGTTTACTCAAACGTCTGGAGTGCCGGAAGTTTCTACACTCAGTCCACTGTTTTTTATATTATTCATTAATAATATTGTTGACAACCTAGATGTACTCGTACATTATTTGCTATATGCTGATGATCTAAAATTATATAAAATAAATTCCGATTTTGATTAACCGAGACTCCAGCACAATTTTGTCATTCTTAACAACTAGTGCGTTAACAATTCTCTCCCTTAAATGTTATCAAATGAAAGTCATGTATTTTTCACGGAAAACAAATCCATTTATGTTTGACTACAGTTTGGACAACGGCACTCTAGATAGAGAGACCTGAGTTTGTGAAAGACCTTGGCACTACATTTGATTCCAAACTAACTTTTTCTGAACATATTGAAGAATGTGTATTTGGAGCGTTCAAAAGATTAGGTTGTTTTGCGCAACAGCAAAGATTTTAATAATTTGTCTACTCTACGTTTGTTTGTTAGTTTTGTTAGGTACAAACTAGAATATGGAATCCTAGTTATAATATTTACATAACAGCATTGGAAAAGGTACAACGAAGATTTTTCAAATTTGCAATTTTCATTTCGGAGGGTACATATCCCGTTAGAGGAACACCTCAGGAATTATTTTTCAATAAATTTGAGCATCTAATTAGGAGACGAGTGATGTACTTAGTAATATTTTTGTACAAAATAATTAATAATGAGATCGACTATCCCCCTATTACCTCACTTATTAAATATAGAACTCCCAGATTGAGTGCAGGAACAAAAATATACTTATGCTTCTTATCTCTCGTACAAACATTTTAATTGCATCTCCTATATATATATCCAATGTGCTTAAATTATAGTAATATCGAGTATAGTCTGGATATATTTAACTATATAATTGATGATATAAAAATATTCATTTAATGCATAATGCATGTTTAATTAGTCTTTTATATTTTATGTATTGTGTGATACTTTTTTAATTTATGTTATTCTGTTTGTATGCTGTTATATAGTTGTTATATTTTCTACCACTGCAATTTTATATATTTTTGTATTTTTGTGTATATCTGTTGTTTGTAACTGGATTTTATCACTCGTTGGATAAATTATTGCAAATAAATAAATAAATTAATAAAATAAATAATTTTCCGAAAACTAAAAAGCCGCCTAAATGAAATCAACATTGCATCAACATTGTAGATGATTTCCTAGAAAAATCGATAAATTCGCGTGAAATAATCGTATGCAATAAAACTATTTTCACAGAAATTATACAAGCATCACAGAAAGAATGAACCGGGTGTAACAGGATCATGGTACACCCACCCTTTCTCCTTTAGTTTTGAGGATAATTGATTGAAATTTGGGATATCATATCTACATAATAAGCGGCACTTTTTGGCATACAAGTGATTTTTATTTCACTTCCGGTATCGTTGGAAGTGACGCTAACTTTCGAATTTTAAATGGAATACCCTACATATTATTGCATTTTTGAATTCTGCATAATTTTCTGAATCCAACGATACCAAATAAATGACATTTCAAACGACAATACTTTTAATAATATAATTTTTAGTTTTCCATTTAAGTGTGCCATGACGGTTCCGATTTATTCTAAATGACCCATGTAATGCTAAAAAAAATCGAAATCCCGTCAAAAATACTAAATTACGTGATTAATGAGCAAATAAAGTTCATCAAAATGGTTTTTGGGGAAAAAACTCAATTTTTTCAAATGGAACCATATTGGTACCGTGGTATCATTTATTAGTACTATTAATAAGGAATTGATTCATATGTCGTATTAAAATGTGCGATAAATACAAACAAAATTACAGCTAAAAGAAAATAAGAAAATACAATTTTGTTCTAATTACCTTCTTTTACATAAGGTGGCTTTGGAATACAAAAAAATGAACACAAAACATTACAATAGTTGTTCAAAATGCTGTCCATTAACGTCAATGCACTTCGAACTCGCATAGCTGTTTCTCGAAGAACGTTCGCCAATTGCTGGGTCGTTATGCTATTAATTGCGCGTTTACTCGTAGCCCCAGGTCTTCACTTGTTGTAACGGCGCGGCGGTAGTGTAGTCAATATTTTTTAAATGTCTCCAAACAAAGAAATCAAGGAATGTTAAATCAGATGACCTTGAAGGCCACCTCACAGGACCATTCGTCGAAATTACATTTTCTCCGAATCTCCGTTGAAGGTAATCAATTACTATCCTTGAACTATCAGGAGAAGCGCCATCTTGTAAGAAATACATTCCCTGTCGTAAATGGAAAGGTAATTCAGCTAAACTGTCCTCAATTTCATTTTACAGAAATCCCAAGTATCTGGCACCAGTCAGGGGTTCTTCAAATATGATTGGACCAATGATTCTACTACTGATTATTCCAAGCCAAACATTGAAACCGACCCCACTTAAAAGTTACCCTCCCGTAATAAATTTTGAATTTCATATGAACAATATTTTATATTTTGTCGGTTAAATAATCCTAAATTTGTAAACCTAGACTCGTCCGAAAATAAAATCATTCCCAAAAAATCATTGTTTGGCTGCACGTTATTCTGCAAAATCCAATTGCAATATTCTATCCTACGTTGGTAATCATTTTCGTACAAGTGCTGGTGCAATTGGTATTTAAAAGATTTATAATGGTATTTGTGCAAAATTCGACTTACTGGTTGGTGACTAATTTCCAATTCAAACCCAATTTGCCTTAAAGAAACAGTCTTATCAACTTCTACTCGAGCCAAAACATTAATTTCCGTTCCTTCGTCAAGAATAAAATTTTCTTCGGGATCATTGTTGGGCTCACTTCAGAATTAATTTTCAAGACGATTAAAATAATTTCTCGCTGGACATTGTCTATCAGGATTTCGTTCTACATAAAGGTGTCTAGCCGCAACGGCATTTTTTCTGAATTCCACAGAAATAATTAACCTGTCCACTTTTTCATCTCTTGTATAAATTTACGGCATTTTGAACACAATTAACAAGAATTTTAAACAATTTTTAAAGACACAATAAGAATACCGGAAAACCAACAAATGTTTGACAAGCTAAATATTTCATTGTTTTCAAAGCCACCTTAATTAGTTGCTCTTTAACATTTAATTAGAACAAAATTGTATTTTCTTATTTTCTTTTAGCTGTAATTTTGTTTGTATTTATCACATATTTTAATACGACATATGAATAAATTCCTTATAAATAGTACTAATAAATGGTACCACGGTACCAATATGGTTCTATTTGAAAAAATTGAGTTTTTCTCCAAAAACCATTTTGATGAAATTTGTTTGCTCATAAATCACGTAATTTACTATTTTCGACGGGATTTCGATTTTTCTAGCATTACACGGGTCATTTAGAATAAATCGGAACCGTCATGGCATACTTAAATGGAAAACTAAAAAATTATATAAAAAAATATTGACGTTTGAAATGTCACTTATTTGGTATCGTTGGATTCAGAGAATTATGCAGAATTCAAAAAATGCAATAATATACAGCGTGTTCCATTTAAAAATCGAAAGTTAATGTCACTTCCGGCAGTGAAAAAAAATCAGATGTATGTCAAAAGGTGCCGCTTATTATGTATATAGGATATCCTAAATTTCAATCAATTATCTTCAAACCTAAAGGAGAAAAGGGGGTGTACCATGATCCTGTTACACCCGGTATATTTGATTTATTTCGCCAGTATTACTATTTGGAACATTTTAACATGATTTAAAAAAGATAAAGTAGGGCCATTTAAAAAAAACAGTAAATTATATATTTGTTGAATATTGTGCTGTACATTTTCAGACGGGTCTAAAATTTGTTTATAAATAACTTTCCTTAAGGACGTTTTTCCAGATATTAAATAATAATACAATTTTCGGGTGTTTTTTCAAAGTTGTATTTAATTCTGGCTATACACAGGCCACGTAACTTTTAAAGAAAAGCAGAGACGATCGCCACAATTAGTTTTTTAAAACTAAATTCAAAAAATAAAAAAATCCCACCATGATGGGAACTTTTTGGCATACACTTGTAACGGTCTACTTATTTGGGCTACCCTGTAGCAAGTGTCTTTTGTGCCACTCAGTATCACTCTTCAATTTATCAGACCTGAAGGTATGCAGCCAGTAATACTTTTGGTTTTACTTTTGGTTTTGGCGTTTTTACTTACTTATTAGTTATTCTTATCCAGCTTTGGGACTAGAATAATTCCTTTAAATAATAGGTGGAACTTGTATGGGACTTTACAACAATAAAAAGAAAAGATTAAATTGTATTTATTTAAGGATTAAAATTTAAATTCAAATCTGTTAGTAACTTTTATCCAAGTAGTGGTATGCTGCAATTTTTTGTTTAAAAGAAAATAAAAAAAAACGAAATTCCTTCTTTTTTGGTACGAAGCAGCAGCCATGCTGAACAGAAATTGAATTTGGCTACTTTTATATTTTTAATAAGAGCCTAAAGAAGATCTAAGGTATTTATGTAATTAATTTTGGTATTCAAGTTTCATAATAAATTCTCAGT
The DNA here is from genome assembly GCA_029963845.1 of Rhamnusium bicolor. NCBI lineage: Eukaryota > Metazoa > Arthropoda > Insecta > Coleoptera > Cerambycidae > Rhamnusium > Rhamnusium bicolor. The sequence continues at coordinate 62,289 of JANEYF010000709.1, read as the reverse complement.
ACATAATTTTAAGCTAAAAACTGTTTTTAGGCTCGTCACCCCGTACTCTTGAATGCTCGTCACCTCGTACTCTTGAATGCTCGTAACCTCGTATTCTTATATGCTCGTACCTTTGTACGTATTACATTTACTGCTCTGAGTTCCTAGAGCTACGTAACTAGTCAACCCAAGTCCACCATTATTTGATAGCGTGCAGCTGGCCCGGTGAAGAATATAATAGTCAACTTATATGTTTTATTCCAGTCTAAGGCCATATAATTTGTCAGCCAGAGAGTTCACTTTGATTTTGGTAGTGTATTCAGCTAGCAAGTTAGTAGTTCAGCGAAATCTGTAAGTACGCTTTATTTTTACCACTTCCATTCCAACAAGGAGTACGTAATATGCAGAAGCACTTACCAAAGCTTGGTTCGATTGATTTCATTTGGTAAAAATAGCAATTTAACAGCTCCTGTGCATATCTAATATTTACTTCCTAATTCAATGAATTGTTAGCGATTTTACACCTGCATTGTTAATTAAGCTGGTATTGTATTTCTTGTAAGAAATTTAGTTTTAATGAAATAAATAAACATCACTTGGTCTTCTTGCCTGCGATATATTATGTGACTCGAGAAACAGCTGTTTCTTGATTATTTACTCAGGTAGCTAAAATAAAGAAAAACATATCGATGCTTATCTTTTATGAAGACAGGTAATAGCTACTTACCAACTTATATTACAAAGTAGTAAACGTAGGTAATATTTATTATAAATTATACAGTGAATTTTAATCTTCAATGCTAATTTGTTATTAAGGAAATTAATAGATGTGTTGATACTATGCATTTTGCCCATGCTTTGTTTAATCTAAGCTAGGTTAGGAATTGTAATATTTTGGCTGTCAAATGAATAGGGCGCTTACGCAAATGTTCAGCATACTCAAAGTTTATTAGCCATAAAGACTGGTGGTCAAGGAACCAATTTACCTTCTCTGTGTTTAATAATTGTTACTTCATTTGTTTATATTGGTACTGTTTGTTAACGTCACATATACCCCATCTTGTTATCCCTTTGAGGATATATTGTAGTTTTTTTGTATATAGATTTACTAACCTTTTTTTTTTTTTACTAACAATCATTTATATTTACATACATTTTAAAGTTTACATTATTTATATTTAACTTGATTTTTTTTACCAAGTAAATGTTTGATCATCAATTAACTTTTGATTTCTTTATTTTGCCTCCTTCTTTTTGTCAATTTAAAAATTGGCTGGCGCCCAGGGTAGTTTACCTATTGTGTCCTGACTACTAAAAAAATCAGAATACTAATTAAATGCCCTTACCCACCTCGCTCCCGACTATAAAAGCTGCCGTGCTCGGGTGACGCTCTGTTTAACAACTAAGGGCGTCGCACGAATTAGCGCCCAACTAAAAGGGGCCCGATTTTGGTGTTTTTTTACTAAAATAATTGGCATATATATCTGGTAGTTGGCACATTAAGTAGACTTCTTTATTTAATCTTTTTTCTTTTGAGGCAAAATAAATGAATGTCGTTATGTTAGAGTATTAATGTTGTTGCATATATTTGATTGATTAGTGAGTTAGTACATAGACAGAGGTAATTTTTTTTTTTGGCCAGTTTTTATTATACTTAAAAACCAATTGTTTTTGCTGGTTGTTGCATTTAGGAATGAGTATCTGAGGTGTGCCATTGGTACAGAGTGGTATTATAAGGTTTTTGTATACACAGTATACAGGGTGATGTAAAAATTTTGTATATGGTGGGTATACACTGATAGTAGGTACATATGATTTTGTTTGAATTTTACATACAGGTGTGTACAGAAGTTGTTACTATATACAGGGTAAGCGCGGAATATTTATGTACAGGGTGAGTCCAAAAGTATAGTCAGCGTTAATGATTTAATTTTATATTTCTTATATAATAGAAATACGTTCTAAATCACATTACTGCGTAAATCTTGAAATTGGACTTGTATTTTTGTTTACATTTTCGGTTGTGGACTTGTAAATTTTGGGAATAATTCTCAATTTTCTAATAGGGTGAACTGCGACGTAGTGTGTTGAGGTTTTTGTTCTCTTATATAACAACTGTAGGTGAACATAACTAATCTTTTTTTTGAATTGAAAATATATATATTTTTTGAAACTGTTTGTTCTGTTAATTTTACTTTAATTAAAATGTTAGCGAACTATGACATAGATCCGGTACATCTTAGGACATATGAACTTAACTATGAGTTGCGAATTAGAAAGGTGGTAACGGACCGGGTGGACGTTTCTTTGAAACGAAAATATCTTCGCAGGGAACTCAAGAGAGACTTGGCGAGACCACTAACACATGTATATGTTACACCTGCCTTTGATTTTGATGTAGAACAACGAGAATTAAATGAAAGCATTAAATCTGTTACGGATTTAATAAACGACTATGATGGAGTTAATGTGGAATTAGGTAATCGTATTCGAAGTCGAATAAATCATACCTTGGGCAGATTAAGTCGCATTCCAGAAGATATCAATGATGACATTTCCCATTATCGAGGAGACAACATTATTGTCGTTTCAGCACTAGAAGAAGACTTAGCAGAAACCATCGAAAGGTACAAAGTCACTGAAATAGCTGGAGGAAGTACTCGTGGTGCAGCTGGAAGCAGCGTAACTGCAAATAAATCTATTCCAGTGTATAAATGGCCTGTTAGATTTAATGGTAGGTCAGACAAGAACTCTCTTAATTCGTTCTTACAGCGTGTTGACGAATTGAGACTAGCCAGAAAATGTAGCAAGGAGGAACTCTTTGAGGCGGCATCAGATTTATTTGAGGAGTATGCTTTGGAGTGGTATAGAGCACAGCTGAGACGTAAGAAGTTTGACTCTTGGGATTCGCTTGTGCTGGCACTTAGAAAAGATTTTCTACCAAGCGATTATGATGGTGAATTGTGGAAGCAGATTGAGAGACGCACCCAACATATTAATGAACCTGTGGTTATATACATCTCTATTATGGAAAATTTATTTGATTGTTTATCTGAGAAACCATCGGAGAAAAAGAAATTAAGAATTTTAACATCACAAGTGTTACCGGAATATCAGAGCCATCTTGCACTGCAGGATATTTCCGATGTTAGTGGACTGGTTACAATATGTAGAGCACTGGAAGATTGTGAGAGAGTCAAGAAGACATTTCGACCACCACCTATGAGGAACATTTCTACATTAGAACCAGGTCTAGCAAGCACTTCTTCTTCTGGGTATTCGCCAATTATTCAGGTTTGTTGCCATCATGTTCATACACCTCACTGTGGTGAGAATGAAGCAAGTGGTTTTGTAAGAAATTCAACGGATTCATATAGGGAATCTTAGACCACCTAATACATCCCGAAAGATCCATCCAAGAAATAGAAGTGGTATAAATCAGGTCTCAGAATTGCATTGTTGGAAATGTAATGGAATTGGTCATGTTAAACGATACTGTAGAGAATCGCAACAAGGTCCTACATGTTTTGGATGTGGAAAGAAAGGGGTGATACGTCCCAATTGCTCAAATTGTTGTCCAAGAAAATCACAGCAGGGAGAACGAAAAGTAAGCCAACGTTTCTCCATTTCTACAGTTCACGATAAAAAGGTCTACAGTAAAACATCAGTGGGAGAATGGAATGAATGGATTAAAATAGTTCAAACTTTTTATAAGTTAGGTTCACTACCTTCTGTTAAGCTTCCGACTAAAGTATCCAGCGCAGATACCATAATTCAGAATGAAGCCAATATTGTTTTAGTTGAGAAAGAAAATGACAATAGGCCGTATGTTTCAATACAGATATTTGGCAGGTCTGTCGTTGCCCTTCTCGACAGTGGTGCGAGTCGTTCTGTTATTGGTGGAAGTGGATCCTATTTGTTGGAGCTTTTTAATTTGCAAATTCAAGAATGCAGGGAACAACATATTAGTACAGCTGATGGAACTGCGCGACAAATAGTAGGTTATGTTAATTTACCGATAGAGATTGACCAGGTAGTAAAAGTTTTAAAGATTTTGGTGGTACCCTCCTTATCACATAGTTTTATTTTGGGGTCAGATTTTTTGTAGAGCTTTTGATATCACATTAGATTTTGGGACTAATTCTTACTTTGTTGGTAAAAATCATCTAAATATTGTCCACAATAGGTTCAAAGATGGAAACGAAATATGTGGTATTAACAGGATTTGTTCAAGGTCTGAGCTGAATAGTGAGGAATCTAAAGAGTTGGATATTGTTATCGAAGATTTTCGTTCACTTTCATCTTCTGGATTAGGTAGGACTAACCTAATGGTGCATAAAATTGATACTGGGGATGTAGAGCCAATCAAACAACGTCATCATGTTATGTCACCATATAAGCTAGAAGTCTTGAATAAGGAACTGGATAAGATGCTGGAGCTTAAGGTGGTGCGTCCTTCGACAAGTCCATGGGCTAGTCCAGTACTGATTGTGGAGAAGGCGAATGGTGAGCCCCGTTTTTGCTTCGATGGAAGAAAATTAAACTCGGTAACAAAGAAGTGTGCTTACCCTTTACCGATAGTTGACCACATATTAAATAAACTTTCCGGAGCAAGATTTCTAAGTAGCATTGACTTAAAATCGGCTTTCTGGCAGATTCCTTTAGATCCCAGCTCATGCGAAAAGACTGCATTCGTCGTACCAGGTCGAGGTTTATTTGAGTTTGAGGTTATGCCTTTTGGTCTATGCAATGCTGCTCAAACCCAACAAAAACTAATGGATTCCGTGTTAGGACCAGATCTAGATCCGTTTGTTTTCGTATATTTGGACGACGTGATAATAGCTACCCCTTCCTTTGAACAACACCTGAAAATTTTAAATATTGTATTTAATCGTCTAAGAGCAGCTAATCTGACTGTTAATATCGACAAATGCGTTTTCTGTTTATCAAGTTTAAAATATTTAGGTTTTATGGTGGATCACCAGGGTTTGAGGACAGATCCAGACAAAGTTAAAGCGATGCTGGAATATCCAGTCCCCAAAACAGCAACCGAAGTTAAAAGGTTTATCGGAATGTGTAGCTGGTACAGACGATTCGTAAAAGATTATTCAACTATAACAGCGCCAGTAAATGCTCTGTTGAAAGGTCGTCGGAAATCGCAAAAAGTCATTTGGAATGAGGAGGCAGACACTGCATTTCATCAAATTAAGCAGGCTCTGGTATCAGCACCCATTTTGTCAGCACCAAATTTTGCTAAACCATTTTACATTCAATGCGATGCGTCTAATGTAGGACTTGGTTCTATCTTGACACAGCGGAGTGAAGGTAAGGAGTTGGTGGTTGCTTTTGCGTCAAGGTCATTGACTGAAGTCGAAAGGAAATACACTGTGACGGAAAAAGAATGTTTATCAGTTTTGTTTGGGCTGGATAAATTCAGGCCATTCGTAGATGGGGTCCATTTCACGGTCATAACCGACCATTATTCATTATTGTGGTTAAGCAATTTGAAAAACCCCACGGGAAGACTTGCAAGATGGGCTATGAGATTAAGTCAGTATGACATGGAAATAGTCCATAGACGAGGCGTCCTAAACATTCTTCCAGATGCACTATCCAGAGCACCCCTGGAGACGTGCGTGATAGCCATAGAAGAAGAGGATATTGAGGCGGACCCTGGGTATAAAGGTATGTTGCAAAAATTGGTAGATTTTCCAGAAAAATATCCTGAATGGAAGTTAGAAGATGGTGTACTTTATAAGCATGTTCCATTCGATTTTGGATTCTCTACCAACTTTTCGTCATGGAAATTAGTCGTTCCAAAGAGTCAAAGATCATCTGTATATAAATCGTGCCATGAAGATCCAAAAGCTGCACATTTAGGTGTCTATAAAACAGTTAATAGGATCAGAGAGTTGTATTACTGGCCTCGATTGTTGCAGGATACTAGAAAATATGTAAGGCATTGTCGGACGTGCGCGGCACAGAAGGTTAGCTCTTCTGCCAGGCCTGGATTCATGGGCAGCCCTAAGAAAGTTAACTTCCCATGGCAATATATCTCAGTTGATTTGCTAGGACCTCTGCCACGCTCCAAAAATGGTTTTTGCTATCTACTATTGGTCTCAGACTATTTCACAAAATATTGTCTACTGCACCCGTTAAGAGAAGCTAAGGCTCCTCCGATTGTAAAGTTCCTGGAAGAACAAATATTTTTAGTATACGGTACCCCTCAAATTATTGCATGCGATAATGGAGTACAATTTACAGGTAATGTGTTTAAAAAGTTGATAGACGAATATGGTGTCAAAATTCATTTTAATGCTAATTTCCATGCTCAAGTTAACGCAGTTGAGCGTGTTAATAGAGTTTTAGGAGCAGCGATTCGCTCTTATTTGAAAGATGTTGATCACCGGGTATGGGATCAGGAGATCCATAAAATTGGTTTCGCTCTAAGAACGGCAGTTCATGAAGCGACAGGTTATTCTCCAACATTTTTAAACTTTGGTAGATACGTTCCTACTAGTGGTGATTATTATGGAAAGTTAGAGTCCATAAGAGATATCGATCTAAGCAATTTAAACAGAAAAGAATACGGTGAGGAAATCAACAAGCTCCCACAGATATATACAGACGTTCGCCGTCATTTAGCTGAAGCATATGTGAAGAATTCAAGACATTACAACCTAAGGAAACGCCCATCTGAATCCTATAAGGTTGGAGAAAAAGTATGGAAAAGAAATTTTGTGTTGTCAAGCCATGCCGAGCACTTTGCAGCAAAACTGGCACCAAAATTTATTTTGTGCACTGTTAGAAAAGTTGTTTCTAAATTGGTATATGAACTAACCGATATGAATGGTAAAAATGTGGGAAGATACCACGTAAAGGATTTGAAACCATATTACGGATCAGAAGTAGATGCCTAGGAGTAACAGGGTGAATGTGAGTGTGAATGTGGCAGTGAATTGGTGATTTTAGAAGGAATGATAGGAGCTCCGTGGTGCCATTGTATTATACTGATTTTGACTTCAATTATTTTTATTCTGATATTCTTTTTCTCGATTTTGACTTTGTGTTTCCCAATTTTGATAGGTATTGTATTTAATCCCGATCGCGATCTATTTCCCTATTTTCAATTTGTGTTTTTCCCAATTAAGTCTATGCATAGATAAGATTGGATATATTTATATTTGTACATATAGCTAGTTTACTTCGTAATTTTAAGAGCCTATAAAAATATTTTTTGCTACGCTGAAATATTTTTCTGCAAGAAGAGGGGGTGTGTAACGGTCTACTTATTTGGGCTACCCTGTAGCAAGTGTCTTTTGTGCCACTCAGTATCACTCTTCAATTTATCAGACCTGAAGGTATGCAGCCAGTAATACTTTTAGTTTTACTTTTGGTTTTGGCGTTTTTACTTACTTATTAGTTATTCTTATCCAGCTTTGGGACTAGAATAATTCCTTTAAATAATAGGTGGAACTTGTATGGGACTTTACAACAATAAAAAGAAAAGATTAAATTGTATTTATTTAAGGATTAAAATTTAAATTCAAATCTGTTAGTAACTTTTATCCAAGTAGTGGTATGCTGCAATTTTTTGTTTAAAAGAAAATAAAAAAAACGAAATTCCTTCTTTTTTGGTACGAAGCAGCAGCCATGCTGGACAGAAATTGAATTTAGCTACTTTTATATTTTTAATAAGAGCCTAAAGAAGATCTAAGGTATTTATGTAATTAATTTTGGTATTCAAGTTTCATAATAAATTCTCAGTACATAATTTTAAGCTAAAAACTGTTTTTAGGCTCGTCACCCCGTACTCTTGAATGCTCGTCACCTCGTACTCTTGAATGCTCGTAACCTCGTATTCTTATATGTTCGTACCTTAGTACGTATTACATTTACTGCTCTGAGTTCCTAGAGCTACGTAACTAGTCAACCCAAGTCCACCATTATTTGATAGCGTGCAGCTGGCCCGGTGAAGAATATAATAGTCAACTTATATGTTTTATTCCAGTCTAAGGCCATATAATTTGTCAGCCAGAGAGTTCACTTTGATTTTGGTAGTGTATTCAGCTAGCAAGTTAGTAGTTCAGCGAAATCTGTAAGTACGCTTTATTTTTACCACTTCCATTCCAACAAGGAGTACGTAATATGCAGAAGCACTTACCAAAGCTTGGTTCGATTGATTTCATTTGGTAAAAATAGCAATTTAACAGCTCCTGTGCATATCTAATATTTACTTCCTAATTCAATGAATTGTTAGCGATTTTACACCTACATTGTTAATTAAGCTGGTATTGTATTTCTTGTAAGAAATTTAGTTTTAATGAAATAAATAAACATCACTTGGTCTTCTTGCCTGCGATATGTTATGTGACTCGAGAAACAGCTGTTTCTTGATTATTTACTCAGGTAGCTAAAATAAATAAAAACATATCGATGCTTATCTTTTATGAAGACAGGTAATAGCTACTTACCAACTTATATTACAAAGTAGTAAACGTAGGTAATATTTATTATAAATTATACAGTGAATTTTATTCTTCAATGCTAAGTTGTTATTAAGGAAAGTAATAGATGTGTTGATACTATGCATTTTGCCCATGCTTTGTTTAATCTAAGCTAGGTTAGGAATTGTAATATTTTGGCTGTCAAATGAATAGGGCGCTTACGCAAATGTTCAGCATACTCAAAGTTTATTAGCCATAAAGACTGGTGGTCAAGGAACCAATTTACCTTCTCTGTGTTTAATAATTGTTACTTCATTTGTTTATATTGGTACTGTTTGTTAACGTCACATATACCCCATCTTGTTATCCCTTTGAGGATATATTGTAGTTTTTTTGTATATAGATTTACTAACCTTTTTTTTTTTTTTTTTTTTACTAACAATCATTTATATTTACATACATTTTAAAGTTTACATTATTTATATTTAACTTGATTTTTTTACCAAGTAAATGTTTGATCATCAATTAACTTTTGATTTCTTTATTTTGCCTCCTTCTTTTTGTCAATTTAAAAATTGGCTGGCGCCCAGGGTAGTTTACCTATTGTGTCCTGACTACTAAAAAATCAGAATACTAATTAAATGCCCTTACCCACCTCGCTCCCGACTATAAAAGCTGCCGTGCTCGGGTGACGCTCTGTTTAACAACTAAGGGCGTCGCACACTGTATATTAGAATTCAGTTTAACGTAAAATTCTTGTATCATGATTTATCAATTATTATGCCCACTGACATCCTAAAAAATACTATGATATAAACAATACTTCAGAAAGAAGTAATTAAAACTCACAATAGTTTCATGCACGCACAGCATTATTCAATTATTGTTTGAGAAAGTTGCTAATGAAACGGAATACAAAAGACACATGACTTTCTGGTTTGTTAAAATGTTTCTCGAGTTTTTATTTAGAATTTCCGTTATTGTCCTACTTTCTAAAATTCTTTCCTTTTGCATTACATAAAAATACATCGTCGGTCTCTACTTACCGTGTGACGACTGTTGTGGGATAGTCGGAACTGGAATCACTTTTCCCATAAGTACTCGGGCACCAAGCTCATTTTCTCCACCCCAATTCCCATAGGAAGTGGATCTCTCAAGAAGCCTTTGCCTTGCGTGTTTCTCAATGACATCCGCACAAACATAGCGACCGCAGAATCTGGCCCACTGGTCTGCTCTAAATCCACGTCCATTATCACGCAAGGTAGGATTTGCTCCTGAAACAAAGTGCAATTTCACTCAACGAAGGTCCTAACACGATTTTAAATTGCTAATAAAAGTAAGATTGAGAACAACGACATGGTAAATATGTAGGTTGGGTTATATGCTCTGATAAAAATTTCTTAAATAAAGTAACAATTCTTTAGTTATACTTCAGCTTTAACCAAACGTATTGAATAAATATACAAAGTAGTTGAGATTTAAATAAAACTAGGCATCAACTGAAAGCTTAGGGGAGAAATTTTACTTTAACTTTAAAACCTCTTAACTTTAAAAACTGTTTAATAAATTTTTAAAACAGAGAAAGATTCGGAAAAGGTAATTTAAGGACTATTACACGAAAATTTTCGTAGTACTTTCCCATGCAGAGGAGCAATAATACACGGTATAAAAGAAAAGCGTGCATTTTTTTTGTCAAATTACATTCTAATGCAATTTTCGGAGAGTATTTGTTGACACTTTTAATAACTGACATTTTGAAAAAGGATGTCTTCCCTCAGGACGTTTTGGACTTTTTTTCAATATCTTAACTCGTTAACTGCGGTACTAGTCATATTTGTCTCGTGTCGCACTGTAGCTTTGCGCGGAGCGTAATTTCACGAAAATAACGTTCTGTGCGGATTCGATAATTTCGTCAATTTGCGTTTGTTTGCATCGATACAAACAGCAATGTATTCTGCTAAACCTGCTCTGGTTGTTATGCTATAACACTGTACAAGATATATTTATCTCGCACCGCCTGTGGTTAAATTTGTTGACACTATTTGCGGCACGAGTCTCTTTCAAATGTGAAACAGCATGTTTGAAACTTCCATGTGTCATTTATTTTATAATATACATATTAGCCATTTCTGTACAAAAATTGGCAGCGTTTAAATTGTCTTCAACCACCAGGTGGCGATACTGAGTTGTCTTCAACCACCAGATGGCCAACACGAATGTTAATAAAATTTATAGAAAATATACACGTTCAATGAGCTTTTTCCATCAATCGAGTTAGGGTTCACTTTTTCTTGAAAAATACCAATTTTTAAAAAATATAAAAATATTTGTTTATTTATTTATTTATTTATTTGACAAAATACACTTAACAGGCAAAGCCCTATTATATTATACAATACATATATAGATTTAAACATAATCTACAGGTTGAAATTGTCGGAACCAGGACAATAGGTTAAAATAAAACGCTACCTTGCCTACGTTTCTTTTAATATGTTTAAACTTCTTCAGAGCTCAATAGCTAAATAATGATGTAAAATTCCACAACAGAATTTTTTTTTAAGCCACGTCTGTAGGCATAACAATTACAAGACCAATCAATTTGAGCGTCAATAAAATATACATATATGTAGACATTAGAACTGCCCGATTCACTAAATGAATTGCCTTGACATGTAACACAAAATATTTGGTGTTCCTGCTCATTTTGCTAGAAATGTTAGAAACTATTTGAATCAAATCTTTCCTGAACGTTGGATTGGTTGCAGTTGAAATACTCCTGTTCAATGGCCACCCAGTTCCCCAGACCTTATTCCCTTGGACTATTCAGTCTGGGGATTTATGAAAGATTTTGTGTATGTGATTCCGATTTTGAGCGAGAATAATTTAAGAGAAAGAATCCTTCAGGCTCGAGGGCAGCAGTTCAGGTAGAAGCCAAATCGATGGCTTAAACTGCAACCTGCTAACTCCAAAAATGTAAATTTTACAGGAGACAATAAAAACTATTTACAGCTTTTGTAAACTTTAAATGTATGGTGCAATCACCATATTATTATAAAATTAAAATTAGGACGTGGTAATGGAATGAAAAATATTAAAATTTTCTTATATCTTACTTTTTTTTAAGATAATTAAGGAGATAGAAGTTTTTTTTATAAAATAATGAGATAGTTATTTTGGAGTTAGACGTTTATTCTCTAATTTCTAAACAATATTACTGTAACTTGCAGATATCATTAAACAAATATTTTTATCAAAAATAACAAACGAAATATTGGTTCTTATTAAGAATAAAGAAAAAACAAAATCTCACTTTGCGTACTGATCTATAGATCAGTTTATAGAATCTAACTTAATTTTCATAGGGAACGTTGTCGTAATAGTCATGGTAATCAGAAGGAATCACCTTTTTTAATTCTTGAAGATGCTCATACTTCTTTTTTTTAATTTTACACTGGTTTGTGTATAATTTCGGCAATTCATCCCAAGTTCTTGTTCTAACTTCTCTATCTCGCCTTTAAGGTAGTAAGGTCCAATCATCCGCAAATCGTAATTTAAAAAAAATGTCACCATCAAAATTATATTGAAGAGCACGCACATCGGTAACTTTGGGGTTACCCTTTTTTTTCCCAGGCCGTACCGACTTGAAAAATTCGACATCAAACTTTTTTAGAAATATCATGAGTCAAGTAGTAGACATTATATGGCTCGGGACTTCTTCTAGTCTTGATACATACATCAATGTACTCAGCAGGGATATTGATCACTTTATGCCTTTTTAGCTGTTTTTCTATCATGGCATGCATACTGTCGGCCTCCATTTGAGTATGACCAACTTTCAAAAAATTTTTGTTCTATGGTTTGTCATGGCTAAATTAAGTAAAGCGTTGCTCATTGTGACATTTCGATTTTGATATGTACAGCCATCAGTGTACAATATTATTTTATTGCTGTCGCCCTCTTTTTTCAACTGAGATCACTTTTTCCAAAAAAATTTAACCATAATTGTAGCAAATTCTTCTGCATTTAGCCCCCCTCCTCTGATTCATTCCATAAATAGCAAGTTCCTTCCTTAGATTTTAAGTTGAATAAACAAAAATTGTGAACGCAAAGTTTAGTTTTGTAATATAAACTGGATACAGTGGATTGTGGTGATAAAAGAACAGCTTGCAGGTCCATAGTGAACACATAATCTTCTCTTTCCTTGTCTTTCTGTTTTTCTTTTGTAACATCTTTTTTCTTTTCAATATGTAAGGCATGTTGATCTTTTGACTAGTGTCCGAACTTGTGTGAATAACAAATTTGAAATTGGTCCTTTTTGGGCTGATATAAGGAGATGTTTCTTATATCCATAGCGTTATTAAATGTACATACAGATAGGGATTTTATATTACGTTCTTCACACCATTTTTTCACGTAGAAGTTGTAGAGGGCTTTTTTCGGTGGCCATTCAGATAAGAGATAATTTTTTTTCTGTTGATTTCCGACCATAATGTGACTCCATCGTCAGCAATTCATTAAGAAAATCATTGATTGCTTTGTTTTCTTTCGTGAAAGGATTGATTTTATTTGATTTTTTAAGAGCTGGTAATAACGAATCTTTTCGCTTGGTTCAATAACATCATTTTGTTTCAATGATTTCTTCCAATTTAGTACGCACCATTTCAATGTATTCAAAAACATTGTCTTACAGACTCTTACTAATCCATCCCCTTTTCTTAAGTTATAGATTACAGAACAAGTTTTTCTCGATACTGATGGATCTTTTCTGTCCCTGTGACGATTAGTAGGTAAAATTTGTACTAAACCATCCACATAATTTTTTTACATTTATGCACTTATAATAATGTTTTTATATATTATTTTAACTTCTAAACTGAAAATTGGCAGCTAATAACAGAATTGTGAACTATTTTGGTTGATTCGCACATTGAAAATGGCTGCTGATACAGGAGTTAGAAGCTTTACAGTGTTGAAATTTTATATCGTAGAGATAGCTGGTATATGTGCCGTGAAATTTAAAGAAAACCTTAATGTCTTGGAGTTATTTGCTTTACCACACTATGGACTTTTATTTTTACTAGCAGATGGCACCAAAATCTCAAATTCCGTAAAAAGTGGAGTTAGCCGGTTTGAAGTCTAAGCCATCGAAATATTCTTCAAAGTCCAAGATGTTCTTTAATAAAGAGAACTCGTATGCGTTTACAAAAAGCAAGGATGTCATATCGAACAATTTCTTTACAGTGACTATTTTTTTATTTCTGTTTTCTTGTTGCTAATGAATGATGAATAATTTTAAGAAAATAAAATGTATTAAATCTGTTATCTTGTTATATGCTTCTAATTTATAAATAATTGTAGATTGTTGAATCCATTACGCCTATCAATTTTTTGTCTGGGCGCCATTGACTTTAGAAATAGTTATTTTTGGTTTGTCCTTTATTATTGATATTTTTATACGCATTGCAAAATTTGATAAATTGTCTAGTTTAAAAATTATGAGATTACCGTAAACCACGTAGGCACCAATATTTCTCAACTTATCTCTAAAACGAAGCACTTCCTCGAAATTTGTTAAGAGACAAAAAATAATCCAAAATGGATGGATAGTTTGGGAATTATTGGCACAGGTTTTAAAAAACGTTGGGGTCAGTGGGTAAATATTTGAATATTTGTAAATATGTGAATATTTGAATATTTGACAATTCATTTTTGTCTTTTTTTCTTCAAAATATGTAACTCTTTAAACTGAAGTACAGTACCAAATTTTAAATAAATATCTTATGAAATACTCGAGTTATTTTAAAAAAATATTTTTAAACTTCAAACTTTGGTACCCTGTATATCGAACATGGCGGTCTAAAATGAAAAATGGCATGGCAAAGTCCTATTATTTTTGATCAAGGAATCCATGATTACCGGATTGGCCTCCTTTTCCTGATATATTTATTAATTTTTTATATAATACACAAAATAAATTTGATGTCAAATTTAGCAAAAAAATAAACACAAAAATAAGACTAGTAAAAATATAAGATAAATGTTCATCTTCTGATGCATTATCTTCATCTACATCAAAATTGTTTTCTGTCCAGTCTTCTCTACTCGGTGGTTTGCTTCAACTAAAAGTTCCATCATTTCAGAATACACTGAAAATTATTATTATTTTTTGTTTGTAAACGTCTAAGACTTGTAATGTACGGATCAGAATTTACTAAAAATCTAGATTCGTTTTAATTCTCGAAATTTTTCTGGTAGAAAATTTGAGATCTTTGTTGCAGTATTCCTGGTCTATCTCGAGATTGATGTGTTGATGTAGATATTTCCAAATAATTCTTAATGTTAGTAAGTACACCACTATTCAACAATATTTTATTTGATGCAAGAAATCTCAAATTTTGCCTCCCAGATTGTTTCCATTTTGATGCGAATTTAAAGCAAATATCACGATTTTTTTCGAGAAGTGCTCTCCGTTCTGCATTATTGACTTCTTCCTAAATGCCCATAATTTCACAGACTTTTTTTGACGAACAATATGCGTTTTGCATCACAAAAGACAAAATTTTATCACCATATAAACTGTTCAAATTTGCAAAAATGCGGAGCGATATAAAAACTTTCAAGCAGTGATGTTTCAGTAAACCATTTTTGTGTAGAGGGTTAATGATTAAGTGATTAGATATACCCTGGTGGCAAAAAGTATGCATCGCATGGGAAATTTTTTTGTTATTGGTGTTTCAACAAGTTTTATTTTTGATAAAAGTTGCTGTAGACCACTAAACTCATTCTAATATCAAGGTGTATGTATAATATATGGAGACTTTAAAAAGTAAGAAAATTTGACGTAAAAAAATTAAATTTTCGAAAATTCGATTTTTTGGAATGTTTAAATAAAGTAATTACCAAATTGACATTATGCGTGACACCGTTTGCGAATCAAGTGGTGTTTGACAATTTTTAATATAAAAAATAGAAACAGTTTCTCAAGAATAATTATTATTAATGGTATTGCAATCACAATCTCTTATGTGGTTTTATTGTTGCTAATCCATCAATAACTTCACTTAAATCCAACTGTGATGCTTCAGTATTCTCAATTGCAAATGTCGAAGCCAATCTTGTGCAACATATAACTGAAAATATGGTCGTACGGCTAGATATTTATTTACTAAATTAATTAATTATCCTAGTGCAATTGTCATGAGCCAAGTTGACATTATCGGGACATAATTAAAATTACTTATAAGTACGTTGGGATATGATGTCAGAACAAAACACGGATTCCCATTCAATTGAAATAGTTATTAAACATTTATATTAAGTAAATGCAAAAACACGTTATAATATTTAAAACAGAAATTATTAATTTGTAGCCATGAAGATAAGAATAGATGGGGGAATTAATTTATAAGACAAAACTAAAATTATTATGAAAAAACTTTGAAAAGTATCAATGTGCAACAATTATTTATTCACACTTGTTTTTATTATTTTTTTTAAATGCGTTTCTTTATTGAAGGAATTTTGGGCAGGGGACCCCCTGCTTGGGGCCCCAGTGCACTGCACTGCTGAGCCCTATGATAGCTACTAGTGATGAGACTCGAGTGTGAAAATACTCGAGTGACTCGAGTCAAAATCCGATTCGAGTGACTCGAGTCATATGGCTGTTCAATTCGAGTAAAGTTGTTACTCGAGTCGAGTTATTGCTACTCGAATCAAGTTTTAACTCGAGTCGAATTGCAATTCGAGTAAAGTTGTTACTCGACTCGGGTTATTGCTACTCGAATCAAGTTTTAACTCGAGTCGAGTTGCAATTCGAATAAAGTTGTTACTCGAGTCGATTTATTGATATTCGAATCAGTGAGTTACTATGATTCAAGTTTTAAATCGAGTCGAGTTGCAATTCGAGTAAAGTTGTTACTCAAGTCGAGTTATCGCTACTCGAATCAGTGAGTTAATATGATTTAAGCTTTAAATCGAGTTGAGGCGAACTATAGAGTAAGTAGTTGGAGATGATTCAGTGGTTTGCTAAACGGTAAGTTTTTAAAGTCTATTTAGGTTTTTTCTTTTGGTAATCTTTCAGCATTTAAAACACTACCATCTAATTCCAACATAAGTTTGAAAAATCGAAAGGAGAAACATAAATCATAATAATTGAAATACAAAATAATAAATGGACCCACGTCAAATATTATTTTTCCGGCAAATCAACACATTTCAAATACAACATTAAATATTTAGTTAACATTGTATATAAAATGACATTTAAAGAAAACCAACATAATTTTTTTTTATATTAAATTAACATTAAATTAAACTCTTGTTTAGCACAAAATATTAAATAAATACAGTATTTAATATTTAATACACACCGATTACGGTTTTTTATTTATTTCGAACTAATTGATTCGAAAAACATCTTTATGAACATGATTGTGCCAGTTTGATTGCTACAGTGGTGTGAGCCTTGATTTTAAAGAATTCTAATTTCTAATTTTTTAATACGTCGTAATAACGTCGTACTCGTATGTAACAATTATAGATTTGTACGTAGAGACGATTTGTGATAGTTTTCTGACTATAGAGATGCGAGTATTACGAGAGCTCTGCAATAACAAACGTTCTGATTGAACAAGCGCATCTCTACAACAATGTGCGCATGCTTCTGATAGTTTCAAACGGTTGGAAACTGCTCTACGAACAAACCTTTTAATTAATAATTATACAATCTGACCTACAAACATGAAACAACAAACCTGGAGGGGAATTCCCGATCCCGATGACTCGATGATATAGTAATTGATTAGTGATTTCATTCATGGTTATATGTTTTCATCTTTATTACTTTTACAAGATTAGTGCCTTCAGTGCCTTCATGTAAATAATCTTTCATATTTATATTATATAAACAAATCACACTGCACTGGCATTAAAGGATATTTAAAAATATTAATAGAACCATAAACAATTAAAGAAACTTGACTCGAGTCAAAAAGCGACTCGAGTCTAAAGGCGACTCGAGTCAAAAAGCGACTCGAGTCAAAAAGCAACTCGATTCAAAAATCGACTCGATTCAAAAATCTACTCGAGTCAAAAAGCGACTCGAGTCAAAAGTCGAGTCGATTTTTTTGAGTTTTACTCGACCTAACTTTTGACTCGAGTTTTATAACAATGAAACCGAGTTTCAACTCGGGTAAATTCGGAAACCTACCGAGTTATTCGAGTGAAAAAAAGTCACTCGAGTCCCATCACTAATAGCTACACCAATGAGTCCTCTATCCAAATAACTAAAAATATATATAATTTTAGTTGGCATGGAAAATTCGAACATGCTGTATAAAAAGTATACGAAATTTTTTTAAGGTCTTGTACTCAAATAGTGGTGGAAATTAGACGAGAACGATAAACCGACGACACTGTGTATGAACGAAAACAACAGTTTGACTATAATAAAACTTTTTGAACTTGTATGTACTAATATATTGCAATAAATATACTATTTCGGTGCTCTCACTCAGAACCCTCTCTGAGAAATAACTTCGTACAACATTTGCAAATTCCTTTCAATTCTGGACAGGAAAGGATAGCTATTATTTTTAGTTATAGTGTCGTCTAGAAATAATATAACGAAATGATGGTTAGATTCTCTACATTTGGTAAGACAGTGGCAGTTTATTTTATCCCGTAAAGATAATAGAGGGTTAATGTTGAAAATTAATCTACATAACTAAATTTTACGCCTTACTGCTTTACATCCTTTAGTAATAAATTTATTTAACCAAAAAATCCAATTTACATTAGAAACAGAGAATAAAAGTGGCTTAAACTTTTTTAGACGATAATATAAAAAATCAGTCGCGGCTCCTCGACAATTCTTTCTCATCAACATTTTCAATTTGACATGAAAGAAATAAATTGCCTTAACTGAAAATCTTATTTCCATTTATTTTATTTATTTATATAAAATAATTAATATGAACAAAATAAACAAAATAAATAAAATAAATATGACAAATAAGACGAGATAAATGAGACAAATTAAATAAATGAATCAAATGAAACCAGTAAGGCAAATGAGACAAATGATAATTATACAAATGAGATGAATGAGGGAAACGAGACAAATGAGGCGATTGGGGCAAATGAGACAAGATGCAAATGCGACAAATGACACCATTGAGATACATGAGACAGATCAAAAATGAGAATCGAAACATTATACATTAGGTAGATAAAATAAATATGACAAATAAGATGAGATGAATTAGATATATGAGACAACTGAGATAAATAAGTGAAATGAGACCAATGAGATAAATGAAAAAATTGACAAATGACAAATGAGGCAAATGAGACAAATTATACAAATAAGATAAATGAGAAATGAGAAAAATTAGACAACTGAGGCGATTGAGGCAAATGAGACAAATGAGATAGATGAGATAAAGTCAAATGAGTTAAATGTGACAAATAAGACAAATGAGACAAATGTGAAATGAGACAAATGTGAAATGTGACAAATGAGATTAATAAGACAAATGAAAAACGAGACAAATGAGGCAAGTGAGGCAAATGATCTAAATGTGAATGAGAGAAACGAAGACGAAATAAAAAACAAAATAATTTATTTTTCATTCATTTCAGTTTGGATAGGATGAGAAAGTATTGCCGAAACCAACTTTATTTTTTTAATTTAACGAAATTAATTTTAAACCTTCTTTCTTAGTAACGGTTAATTTTACGAGAGATTGGCAAAAGTTCTTTTAGGCACATTTTCTCATTATGAACAGTTTTTATTTGAAACATTTTTTTCATTTGATGCCAAAAAAATTTTCCCCCTGAGATGTGCCCTCTCTGGTGCACCAATTTCACTGATATTCAATAGGGTTCCTCCTTGGACGTCACAGATATTGTATGTAAAATTTCAGGTTTCCACGTTGAGACGTGTTTGGCAATATGTAGTCACAGCATCTGAGACACACAAGACACACAGACGGCATGCCAATTGGGATAAATTTTCTATTTTTCGGTCTCAAAATGTTCGTTTTCATCATAATCTGGAATTTGGTTTCCCTCACGACGTCAACACGTTCTCTATCAGTATAAATATATGAGAAACGTGTTTTTCTCATCTCAAAATAATTTGAAGTATTTTTTATACATATGATTGAATAATTCCGAGGTTCTTTGCATTAATACAGTATTTGCACAATTCTCAAGTTCTACGTTTTAAATCAAAAGTAGAGGGTCGGAAAAGATGTGTTTAATAAAACATTTTTTCTTCACTTTTAAGTCTTATTAAATAGTTAAAATTTATTTCTTTAAGCGTAAAATGAAAAATGTTTATTCAAATAATAACTTCAAGTTCCATTTCGTGCATAGGTTCTTTTAAATATTTTGTAAAACTTTATACTACAATAAATTAGGTAATATATCATATATATTATAGACATAATTACAGACTGGATATTTATTATTTGTATTATTTTATAAGTAATAAACTTCAATTAGGTCAATTAGATATATTCAGTAATTTTATTGGAAGCTCATTTCAATTAAGTATATATCATTAAAAAAATAAATATCTATTTTTTAAGAATTATTATGACATCTATACTATAATTTAAGGAATAAGTAAAAACCACTCCTTCAGAAATAAAAATTATAATTCAATCAAGTAATTATTATTTAAAGTAGTGTATCTATCAAAAGTTATTTACAATAATTATATATGACCAGAAAAATAGCTAATAAGTAGTAGACTCGATTTTACAAAAAATGAAAATCTCAGAAGAGTGAAGTTAAACTAAATTATACAAGGTGATTCTAAATTGAGTACCATAAATTAAACGGAGTGTAGATAAAGTCGAAATAATATGAAAACCTAAATAATTTTTTTTTCGAAAACGCTACCTTAAAAAGATACAGGGTGTTAAATGGTCGACTAGCGGATCACTCTTTTACTCATATCTTTTAACAAAGTAAATCAACGGAATTCATTTCAGTGGCGGTTCGTGGGTCAAGAGATAGGGAGATCAATTAGAAAAGTTTACTGTATTACCTACCTTTTAAAGTGATTTAAATTCCAAGTCGATCCTCCGGTCTTTTTGAGATGCAAAGTGGTCAATTACTTTTTCATTAAAGTCTTTTATCTTCTTTATTAATGCCCTTTCTATGGTATTTCTTAAAAATGTCTTTATTCTTTTTAAGGTGCAAAAACAACGTTCACTTTCGACGGTAGTCATAGGGAGAGTACACAAGATTTTTAACAGTTTGACACTTTCAGAAAAAATATTGCACAAATTATTGTTAGTAAAAAGCTGTAACAAAGCAACTGCACCTTCACTATTGGAAAAATCTTCTCGGCTAATACTTCTAATTCAGTTTTAAGTTTCAAATAATTTATGACTGGATACTCCGTTTTAACTTATTTAAACATATCTTGAGGAAAGCTTTTTTTATAATCTTTAAATCGATCTGCGTGAAATAACTGAGACACTGCTAAATGATTACTGAAGCCAAACCTGTTTTTGATCTCAGATGTAATTATATCACAAACATCTAATGAAATTCTCCTTTTTGATTCTTCCGTTTTACATCTCTGGGCAGACTGCAAGGATGTCTCCTCCAAATAGTTATTCAAAATTTTATTTCTGAGGTCTTCAATTTTACTATTAAAAACGCCAATACACTTATTTACTGTTATGTTATGACATCGATATTACATTTTTGTAATTGAATGAACAATATATCACAATGAGGCATAACTAAATGAAAAAAATTTAACCAGTAAAGAAAATGTTCATTATGTAAGTAGTTTTTTTAAACCAATAGCTTGGTTTAGAGTGTTGTTTTCTGATTCATTATCAATGATTTTTTCTAAACAATCTAATAATTCTGTTCGATAGGTATAAACAGCCTCTATGCACTTTGTATTATAATTCCATCGTGTTGGAGCCGCTTTAGGTAATCTCACCTTAACAACATTATCTGGCTGTTCTTTTTGGCGATTTTTCAAAGAATGAAGAAAAGCTATGTAAATTACCAAAAAAAAGTGTTTATGCTTTATCGTCATATTAGGTTTTGGACGGCCACCACCTTTGAATTTCACTCGGTCTTCATAACCCAACTTATGTCCATCTTTCAGTTTTAATATATTTTGTACAACACTCATATTTAATAGTATACACCAAAAACACTGTTTTACTTAGTTTCATGACAAGTAAAGATTTACTAATAAAATGTTCACAAATAAAAACATTAAAAACATCGCGACAGAATTTACCAACCAACGCGTACCTACTCAGCATTAAGACTGCTCTATTGAACTTCGTGCGTTACCGTTTCCGTAAATGTGTCAGGGACATTGTCCCTGCCAGTGTTTTCTATCTCTTTTGCTTTCTGACGATTCGCGTATAAGTCCATTTCACATTAATTCGTTGTAAATTCGGTCCGTAGTTAGCTTTGAGGACAAGTTGTGAATTGACCCAAGATTTTTTAAATTCTATAAATGAATAATGTAATGAATATGAATGTAGATATTTGAATAGTATTGTGCATAGAATGAACTAGAAACTATAATATGTTTTTTAAGAATATTAAAAATATATATATTATATATTTTTAAACTTCGGAAAATGATTAGCTCTATTTTTTTATTTGTATGTGGGAGGTCATTGACCAAATGACCCTATAGAAGAACCGCCAGTGGTATACAACAATTAATTAGAAAGAGCAGTAATCAGACAAACTTTCAGTGCATTCTAACAATCCAGCGCCGCCGTTCTAATAGGGGTCATGTGACATTTTATACTCTAGAAATAAATTGCGGTTAGGTTTTTTTATTTTTCTTTTAATTTTCGTAATCCTTGACTCAAACACTACAAAAAGGTATACTTGTTTAGTTTACCCAGGGGCGTCCGTTCTCGAGTTATTTTCAATTACATGTAGCAGCATCAGTCATTATGTGAAACACTATTTTGCAAATACAAATGAGAATTACCAAGAAACAAATTTTATTACCTTAAAACAGATTAATTAAAATTAAGACTATGACAATAACTGTTCAAACTGTCCTCCATTGACACGTACCTACCCGCGCAAACGCTTCTCTAAAGAAGACATATTTCTGCGCAAATCTAGTTGATTTGGTATTTTTTTTAAATGGTAATCATAGTCGGCTATGGTTTAGTTAAAAAGGATTTTTTCTTTCTCTTTCAAACTATATATCATATGTGGGGTCGCTTTTGATATATAATACGTACAATAGCAAAAATAATCTTTTAGTAGATTACTTTTTGCGTTTTTTTTATTTATTCCAAGTAAGCGTGTATCATCTATGACAGTGTTTATCCGTTTGTTAGTAAGTTACAGTCCATTTAATCGTAAAAGTGAATATGTCTTACGAAAATTACAAGAAATATGATGTACTAGAGTGCTTTATTCAAAGTAATAATAATTGTGAAATTGTATCCGAAATATATTCCAATCGCTTGCAAGTTATTCAAAGTAAGGCAATGCGAGTAATATTAAGAAGCAACAGGTTCTCATGTAGTCAAATGAACAATTTCATTACTTCCAAACCATGACTTTTCTTTTTAAGATGATTAATGATCATTTACGGGACTATCTCGTACGATTACAAACAACTTCTATGTACAAAGAACAACTATGAGTAGTACTAAGAGATGTTTGTTCCACAAAAGGTATTGCACAATTCAATCTTCTCCTATCCGAAATTAAGGCCAGTAAAACGTTCAACAATTTAAATCTCAACTTTTATACTAATAAAAAAATACTGCTAGTAACCTAGTTGTTGATTTCAATGCTATTTTTATTTATTATTGTAACTTTTTTGTATTATTGTATTATTCTGTGTCTTGTTGAAACCATACATTTACTATGTTACTATGTGTATTAATTGTATTTACTATCTTCTTTAGATAAATAAATGAATTGTTATTATATTATTCGTCAAGAATCTTTGTAGTTTATCAAGATTTCGGAAAAATTTATTTCCTTCCTCAAGACATCTGCAATGAAGTTACTTATACAGAAAATTTAAAAATTTTTTTAAAAATTGCTTACTAACTTGATGTTATTGCCTAAATAACTTCATATATTTAAGAAAGAAAATTCTCTAATTCTCATATTAAAACGAAAAAATCATATCACTTTTTGCAAAATATCACTGTACTTATATCTAATTATTATCCATTTTATGCAAAAAAGGTTAAAAATTACTACATTTATTAAGAACAATTTAAAATTGAAAGCAGCCGCATATTTTCACTACAAACATTTCTCCGAAAAAAAATATACAAAAACTTTTCAATTTAATATTTGGCGTGAAAACTGGTAACACAATTTAATCCAACTATGCTGCAAACTTAATTATAGTGGAAAATAAAAATTTTGAAAGTTGAATTTTGTAAATTTCTCTAATTACTAAATAAGGTATAAAATACCAAAATATTCCAACAGAGAAGTGAGATTTATTCATAAATAGTAATAAATATTGAATGTCATACCTAAAGGTACGAATAAAGTTGTAATCTTCTCATTTTATTTAATTAAAAAATAAATAAAGTTACCACAAGTAGACCAGTTTCTAGATGTTTCCTTCATCAGTATCAGTACCTTAAAACTAAAGAGGGCCCATTTTAATGCAGCCTACTGAGCACAGATAGAGTAGCATACACCGAGAATATCGCATATAAACAGCTTTCCACTTTAGCGACCAGTCAAACAAAGACGCTGTTGAGGTACGTATGTATATGTGAACGAAGATTATAACATAACATTTTCGCAAACGTAAACAATGTCAAAAGTGAGACGTTCTTTACTGGTTATCTATATCCAAATCTTTTGAAATAGTGAACAATGTACACATAACAAATGACCCAGGTGTTTTTGTTGCTGAGAAACTTAAAGACATTTTAAGAGTGCGTTTTCACCAAGTATTTGTTGGAATGTACAAAAATTAATCACCTTCTATTACGCAGTATTTCCAAGTAACGAATTGTAAACTAAAAACTATTGACTTCTTGTACGACAACTAAAAAATAAAAACTGCGTCTTTTTTTTGTGAAGTGAATTATTTTATTTTAACTGCACCACTCCCAACAGGTTATGGGCCCAGGTGTTTTCAGGTGCTTCATTTTTTTTGAGTGCCTAATTCGTTCGGTGTGAACTCCAAAAACTAAATAAATAAAAACAAGGTGTGTCACTTGCGTGACTACTTAGTGTTGGTGTCGGTGTGATAAACAAAAATAAATAATGGCAAGTGACAAACATACCAAACGAAACATTAAGCCATTTAATGGTGATAATTATTTAGTTTGGAAATATCGCTTACGTGCTATCGTTGAACAGGAAGGGGCGGTAGCTGTGTTAGATGCCGAACCGCCAGAAGTCCTCCAGAGGAATGGGCGAACTAGGAGCGTTTTGCAAAAGGACAAATAATAGAAAATCTTGACGATTCGATGTTAAGTGAAATACCAGATGGTGCGACAGCAAGCCAAATTATACTAAAATTTGACGCCACCTATGCTTGTAAAAATCTTGCAACGCAGTTAAATGTTCAGGATAAATTATTTAATTATAAATTACGATCGCAGATGCCTTTAAAAAAACATTTCGTCGAGTTGGATGAAATGATACGAGACCTGACTGCATGTGGAAACAGTGTGAACGAGATGACCAAAGTATGGTATTTATTAAATACATTACCACATTCATACGATGGGGTAGCGACAGCCGTAAAGACAATGTCAGACGATCGTCTCACTTTAGCTTTTGTGAAAAAAGTTGTTACTAGAACACGAGCAAAAATTAAAGAAAGATAGTACCGATACAAGTATGAAAGCACTGCAATTTCAACCAGTAACTAAGCATTTTCAGTCAGGTACTAAGTATGGAAATAAACGCAAGCAGGAAATTCTGTTCGTAAACCATTTATAAAACAAAATTTCAAAAATGAACAAAAGTGTTATTTCTGTGGGCGTCGAAACCATCTAAAGAGGGACTGCTATTATTATAAGCAGGAATTGAGGAGACAAGAACATCGCCAACCAAAAAGGCATGAACAATCCCGCAAATCTGAAAATACTCCTGGTATGATGACTGTTACGGTACGTTCTAAAGAAAAGGAGGATGGTTTCGCTTTCATGATGACTCCGGAAGGACAAAGTGAACAGCCTCAGGGAAAATTAACATTTGTGCTGGATTCTGGAGCAACAGAACACCTCGTAAACGACCTCAAGTTCTACAAGAACTCCAAGCAATTGGAAGAACCCATAAAAATTGCGGTTGCGAAGAAGGAAGAGTGTATTTGGGCAACACATGTAGGCGACATTGAAATAGTCACTAACTTAGGCTATGTTGGAGTCCTGCAAGGAGTGCTCTATGCTCCAGAGGTCCCGATGAATCTTCTGTCAGTAAGAAGAATGCAAGAAGCTGGGGTTTCCGTAATCTTCAATTGTAATGGAGAAGTTATAATCACACTTGGCCAGAAGACCATATCAACAGGTAAGCGCATGAACGAGTTATATATTTTATATTTTACTGTTCAAAATGCGTTATTAATGCCAATAAATGGTCAGGCTGCACAAATTAGTCTCGAAAATAAAGCTAAGCTATGGCATGAACGGTTAGGTCATATAAGTAAAAATAAATTTACTCAAATCAAAATAAAAGTACTAGCCGAAGATAGCAATTATCTTAATGAAATTAATCCCCTAGAGTCATTGTGTGAATCTTGTATAAACAGTAAACAAACAAGGCTTCCTTTTTGCTAAAGGTAAAAATAAAAATCATATTCAAAGACCACTGTTTATTGTACATTCGGATATTTGTGGTCCAATAAATCCATCAACAGTGGATGAAAAGAGATATTTTGTTACTTTTATTGACGAATATACTCATTATACGGTAACATATCTGATGGCTCATAAATCAGAATTAATTACCTATTTTAAAGACTACGTAGAAAAAAGTGAGTCACACTTTAATGTAAAAGTAGTTTATTTATATTGTGATAACGGGGGTGAATTTGTATCTGGAGAGATGAAAGAGTTTTGTAAACAAAAGGGGATCACGTATCATTTAACGGTGCCATACACGCCACAACAAAATGCTGTGGCGGAACGAATGAATAGAACGTTGACAGAAAAAGCACGTGCAATGGTGCACAGTGCGGGGTAAATAAGCGATTCTGGGGTGAAGCAGTGTTAACTGCTACGTATTTGGTAAATATTAGCCCATCAAAAGCGCTTAAAATAGAAAAGACACCGTATGAATTATGGCATAATAAAAAACCGAAATTAAAATTTTTAAGGGTATTCGGTTGTACTGCATATATACATAATAAAACAAGAAAGTCTAAATTTGATGATAAATCAATAAAAGGAATTCTTGTAGGGTATGTACCTAATGGGTACAAAATTTATATTGCAAAAACGCGAAATTTTATTGTAGCGCGTGACGTAATTTGTGATGAATTAAATTTTCAAACATCAAGAAAGGAACTTGATGACACGATCGAAAATGGCAGATTATTAGGTGAAGCGGATACTTTAGTACAAAATTCAAGTATTAAAGAGAGAACCGGCGGGGCTGGTGAAAAATCCGTAACAGAAATCCCTCCTGGTATAACAGATCAAATAAATAAAAAATACAATCAAACCCTAGATAAACAAGGTGTCACTGATAAATGTATTCAACATAATATGAGTACTCTAGAGTCAGAAAGGGGTCAAACACCTCAAGAAAGAAGTGTCCCTGAACCAGCTGGTAAAGATCTGTCTTCTCCTTCTCCTTCTAAGGTGAGCAAGAGAGATAAAATACAGGATGTGAGACGGAGTGAAAGACTCAAAACAAAATCGCCAATTTCATATAAAGATCGTGATTTAGAAATAAACAATTATAATATATTAAACACTCAAGTCCTTGATGAAGTAATTCCCACGTGCTATCAAGAAATAGCTACAAATAAAAACAAGGTAAAGTGGGAAAAAGCAGTTGAAGAAGAACTTAACTCTTTAATGCAAAATAAAACTTGGACGTTGGTACAAAAGCCGCAAAATGTAAATATTGTGGTAAATGGGTGTTTACAATAAAAAATGATGAGAATGGAAATCTAACAAAGTATAAAGCACGACTGGTAGCTCGGGGTTTTAATCAATTATACAAGTTAGATTATGATGAAACATTCGCACCAGTAGCCCGAATTAGTACTTTTCGATGTTTATTAGCTTTTGCAAATCAATATCAACTATTAATTCACCAAATGGATGTTAAGACAGCATTTCTCAATGGTGATTTAAAAGAAAATATTGTTAATTATCGCTTAATCAAAACGTCAAAACGGCAATAATTCAGTTTTTATTTTGATTTGGAAAAATGACACTTAATTATCACTTAATTTATATTTTATTAACACACATTTATAACTACATCATGAGGTCATGATTATTTACGTAATTACTGCTTTTACTAGAACAATTTTTATATTACAGGTAAAATTAATATTTACGAAATTAATAATTAAGTATTAGCGGCCAAATAACCCAGGCAGCCTTCGCCATCGGAATGATGATGTAGTGAATTGCTGACTGGCGGCGGCTCGACGACGTAGTTCCCAAATGTTTATAAACATTAAACACCAGCCGATATTATTTATATTTCCATTACTAACACGGCCTTCCTGACAGGAACTTCGCTCTCGAAGTTATTCAGGTGGAACTATCTGTAAATTATAAACAAACACAGCATTTCTTCGATTTGGCAATGTTTTGATTTCTTTACTCTCAACATTCACATTCTCGCTCAAGTACATGTTCTCTGATCAAAATGCAACAAAACATTATTCAAGAGATTGCTGAAAATTAAACTTAGACGGTTTCCGTTTTCAGACTCGCTCCATACATACGTACGTGACTTATTACCATCTAAACATTTGTTTAATTTTGTCAAGATAAAACAGAGGTCATTCATTCCATTCATTGATGTATATGACCTACCACAAGGTATTTGGTATTAAGCTATAGATCTGATTTAAATTGCAACTAGAATTTTAGTTTTCCGTTGAAAATTAAATGAATCCAACGTGAACAAAACACACTTCATACACACAATTTCTCATCTATGTAATTGTTCTGCTGTTCCGTCAGGATCTGCGTCGCTGACGTGATTTGATACAAGAGTGCATGTCAAAAGCTACTCTACTAAATTCGATGACTATATGCGGGTTTGCTGTTCCGCCTGATTCTTTAGTGATAACAATTATTTTTCCATCAGGTTCTGCGACACTGACGTGATAAGAATAATTTTTCCATCAGGTTCTGCGACACTGACGTGATAAGTATTATTTTTCCATCAGGTTCTGCGACACTGACGTGATTCAAAATTCATACTAGATGTTCCGTCAGGTTCAGTGACGCTGACGTGATTACCCAATGTCTGCTGTTCCATCAGGTTCTGCGACGCTGATGTGCTTGAATTTTATTAATTACTTATTTTTTTTTTTTTTACTACGATCAAATTAATCATAAATGGGTCTGAGTACTTACAATTACTCTGCCATGGTTTCACCAGCTTCTAATAAAGAAAGCAAGTACTCCATGTCGGTCTCAGTCGACCATTCCGAGGGCCATTTACGCAACTGCTCTTTGGCGGCCTTCGTGATTAGATTTTTCCCCAATCGTCGAATTTCATATCGCCCTTCTTGTGTAATTCCAGCGATTTCGTACGGTCCCATATGTTCATAACTTAGTTTACTTTTGTGCATGGTGGAATCTCTGTGCACTAACACAATATCGCCTATTTCAAACTGGCGATTGTCTCGTCGTTTGGCATTGAGTTTCTCGAGATTTGGAGTATTACTTCCTAACGCTTTTCTTACCTTTTCCCTATCCGCATTAATATTTCGCACGGGTCGGATATCGTCTGCTAAATTTTGAACTACAGATTGAATCAGAGGAGTTGCAGCTTTTATACCTATTAAAGCCTGTATAGGAGTCATTTTTATTGATTTTTGAAAAGTCGTGTTTAATACAAGTTGAATTTTCCAAAGACTGTTCGACCATTCTGACCTAATATCTGTCTCTATACGTAATAGATTCATAATTGTTCGCATATATCTTTCAACTTGTCCGTTACCGCGGTGTACGTCAGGAGTTACATAGTGATAACTTACTCCCCACGAATCAAGATATCGTGCGATCTCTAAATTTTGAAAATTTCGCCCTGCATCAGCAACTATTAACTTGGGTGCTCCAAATAGCGAAAATAAATTTTGCAACTGACTTTTAGTTTCTTTAGATGTTACAGTCTTTAGTGGCAACAATAAACAGTACTTGGTAAATGCATCAATTAGTACTAGAACGTGTCTATAACCATCCGTAGAAACGTTTAGTGGACCTAAGCAATCGGCATGTATGGTATGCAAAGGCTCATCGGGTTTGGGCAAGGACCCAACGTAACCTTGCAAAGGACCTGTACGCGTTTTCTTTACTGCGCACACCAAACAATGTTTAATGTAATTATTAACAAAATTTCGAACTCTAGGAAACCAAAAATGTTGTTTTATGCTTTCTAAGGTTTTCTCAGGACCAACATGACACTGCTCGTCATGAAAAATTCGTAATAACCTTAAACGATTTTGCCTTGGTACAAACCATCTTAATATTTTAGTCCCGTCTGACAGAATTTCTTGATGCAAGAGCATCCCGTTCTTTTCTACGTATTGCTTGGGATCTAATTTTCCTTTCCTTAATAAAGTTAACATATTTTGGGTTTCGGTGTTACCTCTCTGTGCAATGCGCAACCAATCATTATGAGCGACTCAACGCACATTTACTGGAGGGTTTCTACTTAGAAAATCTACATGTGGTAATGAACTTCCTTTACGATATATTAGAGTAAAATCAAAGTCCTGCATAAATGACCACCATCGAGCTACGCGAGGTATCAGTGACTTTTTATTCGCAGTTGATTTGATAGCATTACAATCGGTGACAATCGTGAAGTGAATACCTAAAAGATACGCCCGGAAATGCTTGAGAGAATTGACTATGGCCAACGTTTCTAACTGATATGAATGGTACTTTTCCTCCGATGAGGTTGTACGTTTACTGAAATAACCAACAACACCAGTTTGACCATCTTTTTTTTTGCAATAAAAATTCCCCCGTAACCAAGCGAACTTGCGTCGGTGTGTAACTCAGTTGGTAAGTCGGAGTCAAAAACGACTAATAAAGGTTCTGATATCAATTGTTTAATTACGTAGTCACGAGCTTCTTGCTGCTCCTTAGACCAAGAAAAAGATTCGTTTTGTTTTGTCAATTTTGTAATGCAAGATGTTACCGAAGCAAAATTTGGAATGTATCTTCGAAAATAGCCCGCAAGTCCCATAAACTGTCGGACCTGTTTAACGGTTTTAGGTATGGGTGAGTGCAATAAAGCCTGAACTTTCTTTGGATCTGGACGTATACCTTCGGCAGAAATTTGTCGCCCTAAATATATCACGCTGCTCTGTAAATATCTACATTTAGAAGCATTTAACGAAAATCCGGCTTTTTGCAAAGCTGCAAGAACTAATTTTAGAGACTGTATTCCCTCTTCAGGTGTTTCCGAAGGTATTAAAATATCATCTAAGTACACTAGGGCTATAGTGTCTTTAAGGTGACCTAACGCTTTCATTAATGCTCGCTGAAATACCGCCGGCGCATTCGCTAAACCAAAAGGCATACGTAAATAATCGTAATGACCGTCAGGCGTTACGAAAGATGTTTTTTCGATTGACTCGGTACTTATAGGTATCTGGTGAAACCCAGACGCCAAATCTAGTGACGTGAAATATTTTCCTTTTCCCAAACGATCTATTTGATCTTGAATTACAGGCAGAGGAAAACGATCTTTTACAGTGTGGGAATTTAACTCACGGTAATCTACACACAAACGGTAAGTGCCTTCTTTCTTCCGTACTAAAAGCATTGGACTAGCATACGGTGATTCACTCTCTCTAATAATTTTGTTACTAAGTAACTCGTGAATAATTTCCCTAACAGCGGATCTTTCTGTTAACGATAACCGAGGCGGCGGTCTGTTGACAATGTGATTATCGATAAGTCGAATGCTTAACTCTGCTGTATTGATTGCCGGAACGTTATAGCCAGTTGTTATTAAATCGCTAAACTGATCTAACACAGACTTGATTTGTTCTACGTATTCTTGAGGCGCGACACAATCGAGTGATTGTTCGCTGAGATGTGTCCCTTCCAACACTCGGCGTATACCGGGATTTGTTTCCGCTTTATAACTGTTCCTGTTACGTCAGTAATAGCAACTAATTCAGGATCTTGGTATAAGTTACAGCCGACTAGCACATCGAAATCTAAAATGTTATCCGGAACAATCAAAAATACTAACTCGGTTTTTACTCCGGTAATTTCTACATAAGTTTTAAATTGCTCTTTCACTTCTATAGTACCGGGTAATATTCCACGCACAGTAGAAGAACACATTTCAATTTTGTTTAAAAACATATAGCGATATTTTTCAGCGATCAGTGACACATCTGACCCTGTATCGATAAGACCTTGAAATTCGATACCGTCTAAATATACACTCGTGGGTAGGACTGTTTTGCCTACTGTACAGAAATTTACTTTGCGTCTTTGTTCAATTGCTCTTTTAGTAAAACAATCTTTCTCATAATGGCCCGCCTTAGCACAAAAGGAACACGTGACTTGATTAATGGTACTTGGTCCCGCAACAGTTTCATCCCTAACTGAGCCTCTAATATGTTTCTGATTTTTCTTGTGACATTGGCTTCTGATATGCCCTAATTTACCACATGCATGACATTTGATATTTTTGCGGTTGTTACCTAGTGATTCAGAAAACTTTCGTTTCTTAAATGAACTCATTTCAAAGCTAGTGTCAATATCGTCCCGCGCCGTTTTTGTATAAGCGGTTAAATATGTGAGCAATTCTGAAATCGTTTTACAGTCCCTTGACATCGTTGCGTCGCGGACATGTGACTCTCTAATGCCATGAACAATTATTTCTACAAGATCTTGTTCTTGCCAAGACACTCGCAAATTTTTCAATAAAGATGACTTTTTATGAACATAAGCGTCATACGTATTACATTGACTACTATCAAAATTAGCTGCCTCAGTTAACAAACGACCCAAATTGCGACGCGGCGGAAAAGCGTCAGTAAATTCTCTTTTAAAAGTACTCCAATCTCTTACCTCAGGCTTCCAGTCGTCAAACCATTTTCGTGCATTTTGAATCATAAACCGGCCCAGCTGTACTAATATTTCCACATCGGATCAAGACAATTCAGTTTTGATCTTCTCGACTTGCTCTATCCATTTCGCTGCTTCATCCGTCTCCGGGTGAAAGATTGGAAGATCCACTTGATCGGGGGTTGGTTTGTTAGCCCTCAAAGCCTTCACGAGCTCGGACACCAACTGCTCCATTTTCTCACCAGTATAATCAGGATACACACTGTTGTGAAAGAACTGAGCACTATCCCACTTCTGATGTTAATTATCGCTTAATCAAAACGTCAAAACGGCAATAATTCAGTTTTTATTTTGATTTGGAAAAATGACACTTAATTATCACTTAATTTATATTTTATTAACACACATTTATAACTACATCATGAGGTCATGATTATTTACGTAATTACTGCTTTTACTAGAACAATTTTTATATTACAGGTAAAATTAATATTTACGAAATTAATAATTAAGTATTAGCGGCCAAATAACCCAGGCAGCCTTCGCCATCGGAATGATGATGTAGTGAATTGCTGACTGGCGGCGGCTCGACGACGTAGTTCCCAAATGTTTATAAACATTAAACACCAGCCGATATTATTTATATTTCCATTACTAACAATATATTTATGAAAGTACCCGACGGGATAAACATTAAACATAAAAATATAGTATGCAAACTCCGCAAATCTTTATATGGGTTAAAACAATCTGCTCGGTGCTGGTATGAGTGTTTCGACAAAACAATAAAACAGCACGGTTTCATAAATTCTGCTGTCGATCATTGTTTATATTTCCAAGATCTGGGTCATATAAACAAAAATATCTATGTTATTTTATACGTAGATGACGTCGTGATTATAACGCGAGAAACAAACACAATGAATGCTTTTAAACAATAATTTTTAATGACTAAGTTTCAAATGATTGATTTAAAAGAACTAAAATTCTTTTAGGAATTAGAATACAGAGAACTGAACATGAAATTTCGTTAGACCAAAGCACATACTTAAAATCGATTTTAAGAAAATACAATATGAGCGAATGTAATCCAGTAAGTACACCATTACCAACAAGGTTAAATTACAAAGCTTTAGAGTCAGATGAAGACAGTGGCGCACCCTGTCGAAATTTAATTGGTTGTTTACTTTATGCAATGCTTTGCACACGACCAGATTAATGTACCTCCTTAAATATGTTAAGTAAATATCAAAATAAATCAAACAAGGAATTATGGCAATCCTTGAAGCGTGTTTTAAGATATATAAAAGGTACAATAAACATAAAGTTGATTTATAAGAGATGTGACTTTGTAGAAAAATTAATTGGATACGTTGATGCAGATTGGGCAGCTGACGAAACTGACCGACGTAGCACAACAGGGTATGTGTTTAAAATGTTTAAAAAATAGTACAGTAACTTGGAACACAAAACGGCAGAAATCAGTTGCAGCATCGTCAACCGAAGCAGAGTATATGGGCTTATTTGAAGCGGTAAAAGAAGCTCTGTGGTTGAAAGCGTTATTAGAAAGTATAAAAATCCAAATTTTAGATCAAATTCCTCTATTTGAGGATAATCTCAAAGTTGTATAGCAATAGCAACTCATCCGACAAGTCACAAACGCTCAAAACATATCGATGTTAAATATTATTTTACTCGTGAACAAGTAGAGAACAAGATAATCTGCCTCAAATATATTTCCACAGGTAACCAGGAAGCTGACCTGTTTACAAAGTCGCTACCAGGACCCCGTTTCAAGGAGCTCCGAGGCAAGCTGGGATTGATGGATGAAAATGATCAAGACAAAAATCATTAAATGGTTTGACTAGGTTTTTGATTGGGGTTTTCCCTAGTCCTTGCAGCAAATGCTGAACCATATTAGACTCCCCGTAAAACGCAGTAACTTTTTTTTGTTGCTTTTTTTTTGATTATTTTTTTATCACCTAGATTATAAGTTAATGAATTTTTGAGGGGTGTGTTGGAATGTACAAAAAATTAATCACCTTCTATTACGCAGTATTTCCAAGTAACGAATTGTAAACTAAAAACTATTGACTCAGCAGAACATGAAATATATAAATACAAAGCGAGTCATATATATAGCCAATCTTTTCATTTTAAAATACTAAGTATTATTTTAACTAGTGCACTGTAAGCTTCTTGTACGACTTAACTAAAAAATAAAAACTGCGTCTTTTTTTTGTGAAGTGAATTATTTTATTTTAACTGCACCACTCCCAACAGTATTCAACTTAAATCTATAAATCACTGTTAAAATTTTTCTCTTAGTAATATTAAAAAACGAAAACAAATGATTCATACTAAATACCATAAATCTAGTATATACAATTACAGGCAATACTGATGCATATTTTTTTATTAATAGGATATACGATTTAGTTTCATAAAATGATATGATAAAAATACGTATTTCTTATTAATAAAAAAAAACTCATCAGTATTGCTTGTAATTTTATATATTTTATCTACATTATGGTATTAAA
Source organism: Rhamnusium bicolor (assembly GCA_029963845.1). Lineage (NCBI taxonomy): Eukaryota > Metazoa > Arthropoda > Insecta > Coleoptera > Cerambycidae > Rhamnusium > Rhamnusium bicolor. The sequence continues at coordinate 27,063 of JANEYF010000709.1, read as the reverse complement.
GATGAATTATTGTTTTCATTTTTTGTTCTCATCAATAGATAAATTTTAACAGTGATTTAAAGTTAAGTAAAAATCCGAATATAGACAAAATGTGTAATACATAATATATATATATATATATATAGAAAATTTAACTTATAAATTAATAAATTTATTTAAACATTCAGATATAAAAATTGCAAATAAGACCTTAAAACCATGTCAAAACTCTATAGTAAAATTAGAACTCCTCTAAAGGCAAATGAAAAGTCGAATGTTGTATACTACATTGAATGTAATAATTGTAATGGAGTTTACATAGGACAAACGTCAAAGACACTAAAACGTAGTCTAACTTCTCACAAAAGCGATTTTAAAAAAATGTTAAATCATGTATTTTAGCTAAACATGTCATTGCTACAGGACACAAAATTGATTATGAAAATGTTAAAATTTTGACGGTTGAAGATAACTACAAAAAGAAGACCCTTTTTGAATGTTGCGCATTAACAACGAAAAAAAATGTTTAAATAAAAAATTTGCTATAGATAATTTAAGCAACATTTATATTTGTATTCTTAAAAAAAATCTTTTCTTAACTGCCTCTCAAGTCACCGAAGTAACCCCCGAAAATCCTAGGACTTTATGTTAGTTAAAGAGTGACGGGGGCCTACATTTTACTGTGGAGTCCGAATTACACCTAGGGCGTCGACAATTCCGTCCTCCCTCATAATAAATTGTGAGATCAGTTTTCACACCAAATATTAACACTGTCGTAGTTTCCCACAAAACACCAAAACCATACACTGCACTCGACTCACGTTTCGCCAACTAAGTTGGCATCATCTTGGGATGATTAATACTGAGTGTTATCTTCACATCAAAAGTTCCAAGCCGCTTCAAGACTAAATATTAAATTCAAAGGCTTTTATGTGTTTTTCCGAGAACTGTTCTTAAAATCTCCTGTTTGTAGAGAAAACCCTCTTTAATATAAAATGAATATTACAGTGATTTCTCGCTTTAAAATGATAACTTTCTGTACAAATTAATTCATTGTAGATGTCCTGAAGAAGGAAATAAACTTTTCCGAAAGCTTGATAAATAACAGTTTTTCGTTTTCATGATTATTTGCAATGTTGACTGCAATCTCAAAGAAATATCTATGTCATATGTAGGTAATATGGATACCAGTACATGAACGCGCGTTCATGTCTTAAGAGATGCACGTATGTCTGTAGACACCTTTACGCTACAGCGTTGTTAGTTGTTATATTGCGACTCTAATAATGCCCTAATCGTGGATTTATAAATAAAATATTATCACAATGGTATAAATACATTTTTTTTATTGCCTTATCTGTTTGTTAATGATGCTGCTCTGCAGCCCTTATGGGTACTGCTTTAAATAAATATATGCATTTTTTTTTTAAATGTTGTTTGGATTTTAATAGAAAATTTCTCGATTTACAATTACAGTTCTGGTGTGTATTTTATAGAAAAACTAGTTGTTGTATCTGACTCGATTGAGCGCAAACTACAGCTTTTACGACTGGTAAACATTATTTTTTTATCAAAAATATTATTCCCTACTGTTTTGAACGATTTAATCTACTGTACCATCTACAAAATAAATGTAAAAAATTGGTGGTATTTTTTGGGATCTACAGGATAAAGCCACCCTCGAACAGAAGGCAACTCTTTATTTATTAGTACAGTATCAAGATTATGTATGCCAATAGTAATCGAGATATTGTCAAGACGTGACTGAAGAGAAAGAAGCGGTAATTTTTACTAAAGGTCGCGAGTAAATCGTACATTCCAGGTCCGTCCATATCGTATTGTACATAGATATACAACATGGTGAAAAATAAACTTTTTTGCGGAAGCACAATTTCTACCCTCTCACTGCGGCGTTCGATTTCACTTTATGAATCGTCAGAATGGCTGCGGTAACCGCTTGTGGCAATATCTGCTTCCCGGAGTTAACCCGCAAAACAGTGCTTGTTATATTTCGTTATTTTTTTTAAGTTAGTCCAAGATTAAGCTTATATTAATAAAAACAGTTTATTCTAGGTGAAAACTTTATTTTAAATACAAAAATAGAAAATTTTTACCACAAAAAATAAAAAATTTTGGTTTAGTGAAGCATCTACACCAACAGCTTGACAATTAACAACATTCTGAATATTTTCAATATTTTCATCACTATTCATTAAGATGTTATATAATTCGTCCTCAGATAACCATTTCTATTTCTGAGAGTTCAACTTAGCCATTTTCAGTAGAAAAAAAGTCACAAAACCGTATATATGCACTACGCATTAGTTTTATTTCGTGAATAGTTGTCAGGGTGACGTAATCGTCCACCTAAAGAAAATGAAATCTTGAATGAGAACCTTACAAACTAATATTTGCTGGTTGCATGTATTATATATTAGATACGGTCGACTCTTGCAGATGAACCCCAAACAATTCTTGTGGATATATCCGCTTCATTTTTCAGTAATCAGGAAAATGCTAAATGTGTGAAAAATAAATTTGATAAAGTTTTACAAAAAGAATCTAGAGTTCCGTACACTGTCTGGTATTGTGGACCTCCTTGTATAGGTGAAGAGGTAAACTTTTTTAAACCCAATATAAACGTGCCCTCTTTGAGAAACCTCATATGTCTTAAATATGCTCCTGTTGCCTCTGTAAACGTTGAAAGATCGTTTCTTCGTATAAATGGATTTTGTGAACAGGCGTCAAAAGTTAACTCCTGAACATCTAGAACAGATGTTGCTAATTCACCGGAACTCTAGAAATTACTAGTGTGCAGTGTTGTGTGTTCAGGGACATATTTATTGCACCGTTTATTTTATATACTACAAAATTGCCAATTAAAAGGTAACATATCATTTATCATATCTTTATACAGGGTGGGGCAATAGTGAGTCCGACTTCGATATCTCGAGTTCTATGATAGCTAGAAACTTGATTTAAAAACATAAGTAAACTAGACAAAAAAGTCTATAACCGGAAATTATTTTCGAATATATAGTGAGCCAAGACGATTCTATATGGTCAAGTAACAATCAGAACATTTTTTGAAACCTCTTTGTGGCCTCCTTTTGATACAGGGGAAGCAGTTTGTGATATAGAGTGATGGGTAGCGCGAGGCCCCGAGCGAAGCGAGGCAAAAAATTATTTTAAGAAAAGGGACGTGGCTTCCGTATACTCATTTTAAAACAAATGTCGAAAGCTGCAAAGTTATGATATCTAGAAAAAAGTACACTTGTAGGACCGCCACTCCTCAATAAACATAAAACATAAAAACCACAAAAAATTAGACAACCCCCGATTCCAAAGTCGAAGCTGCACGGGCGAGGGGTTACACTTATGAAAAAAACGCAGACACACAACCATATCCACCGACATTGCCAGCGCCGCTGGCGAGGATTGAACCCGCAGCGAAATAGAGAGTTTGTTAAGTAGTTAACATGCACATACCTACCTATTTACAATGTAGTTTAATCCGCCTCTCTTTTTTTGCGATGTCGGAAATAACTTCGTCGTAAAAGTTTGAATTTTTGGACATCTTCACAAAGTCACTTTCTATTGTTAACAGGGACAATTTTGAAAGCCGCTCTTCACTGGTTAAATTTCTTGAAAAAGTTTTTATTCTCGTGTCCGTTTTGATGATTTTGAAAAATAGGCAGCCATTCCATTAATACTTGAAAAAAACACTTTGCACTCTTTAAGACACGCTGCAGATTGAGCTAGAACTAAATTTAATCGATGCGCAAAACAATGTACAAATATTGCATTCTGAAAAGTCTCTTTTACTTTGGCCTGCAGGTCCCCCAATTCACCAGCCATTACAGCGGCCCCATCATAACTTTGGGCGATAAGTTTGGCACCAAACTGTAGATCATCGACTATCTGACAAACTATAGTATATAAAGCTGCGGCCGTTCATGGCGTTGCTACGTCTAAAAATCCTAAAAAGCGCTCTTGGAATTTCCCATTTGGATTTATGTACCGTACTACGATTGACAACTGACTAATATTCGTAATATCGGTTGTTTCATCTAACATAACTGCACCAAAGGAGCTTTTTTATTTCTTGCTTGATCTTTTCTAAAACAATATTGCTTATCGACTGAATCAAATCATTTTGAATATGATTTGATGTACCGCGAAATATCGTGGAGTGTTCCAGATGGTTACTTAAAATTGTATCGTATTTTGCTAATAAATCAACTAAATTGATAAAATTGCCCCTATTAGCAACGCTTCGAGATTCAGTATGACCTCTAAAACTAAGTTCATTTTCGCCGAGAAAACAAACAATATCAATAAGTCCTTTTAACACTTTCTTTCAACTGCTGATCTAATGAATGCCTCAATTCGTGATTTTCCAAATGTTTATTCTTTTAGTACCGCTCCCAAATGAGTTTCACACTTACCATGCCTTTTTGTCACTTTGTGAATGTTGTTTAAATCTGAAAAGCCATTTTTATTCCAAACACCTTTTTCATTTGTGAACAGTACACATGGCCAACAAAACAATTTACACAAATTTTCACAACCCCTTAACCACTGATTAGCACTGTACACTTCAATATTAAAGTACTTATAGCATGATTTAACTTTCGTTTTTAAGAATTTTAAATCAGGTGTTGGTTTCCCATTTCTAATAATATCCAGTTTATCTTGAAACGAATATGTTGAAAATCCCCTTTTCAACAAATTGCACACCACACAAACGCAAATAATATTTTCCACAGTGCTAGAACCAGCTTCCAAATTTAATAAGTAATTCTAAATCTGCGTACACGCGCACTAATATTCAACGTTTTAAAAATCACTTGTCGCCGCACCACAGGTTTAGAAACACCAAAAAAGTTTTTACAAATATAGCACAAAAGCTGAGAATAATACTAGGAAGATTAATATTAAGTATAATATTAAAATCGATATTAAAATCGAGATTAAAATCTATAAAATAAAACGTATTACGATGCTATATAGCTCAGATATCAAGATTATGAAGTGGGGATGGGATGCATTTCAATAAGTTACCTACTTACCAGAGACAGTTGTCTCTGCTTACATATATCGAAGTTGCGTGAGTTCGTGTTGGCTGGATTAATCGAGTGCGTCATCGTTACGGTTTTATCGTGCAACATTATATCAGCTGCTGAAAAGCAGGGCCGTATCTATTGAAATTGGGTAAAAGTAAATTTTAATGATTAATATATGTGATAAATAATAATTAGGTTCTATTTATGTGTTTTTTTATAATAATCCCATGGGAAGCACTGCTTCCCTTGCTTCCATGGACCGACCGCCACTGGTGTGACGACACTCAGCCATTTTTACTTCCTAAAAGGATTTTTAAATTATTCAACTTTTTGAACTGAATTTCTTCAATTTTTTCAAATGTACCACCCTGTATATATTTGGACGATGTGATGTAGAATTGAAAAACGAACATTTTTTGTACGTACATTCCTATGGCTATTTGTGACTATTTTCAATTTATTGAGCAATAATTGCAAAATTCAGCAATAAAAATTAAAAATAAGGGTCTTTTTCAAATAATTCAAGAGAAGGTATTATAATAAGTGTGTTACATGATACCCATAAAAACATCTCACCAACAAGAATCCAAAATTTGAAGGAAAGGATAATAAATGCTTTAAGAAGAGTCACTCCAGCAATTTTATGAACAGTAGAATCCTCATTCCAAAGACGCATAGAAATGTGTGTCAATCAAAATGGGCCACATGTGGAGCATTTTCTATAATATCTTGCTGAATTTTTCAGTTATTATTCAATGAATCGAATATGGCTACAAATAGCCATAGGTATGTCATGCAAAATATGTTCGTTTTTCAATTATACATCACATCATCCAAAAATATACAGGATGTTCCGTTTGAAAAAACTGAGGAAATTCAGTTCAAGTAGTTGTAAATTTAAAAATTATTGTTGGCTACTGTGTATACTTTTAGCAAGTGAAAATGGTTATGTGTCATCACACGGATGTCTCATAACTGGTACTAACATATTTTTTCTTAAAATCGATAATTGTGACTGTAGTGATTTTATTAATATACACGTGTAAATGACATAATTTCAACAAAAAAAAAAACATTACATCCAAGTGGTTGGGAGAGAGTCAATAATAATACAAAAGTGGAAAGAGGCCACAAAGGTGTTTCAAAAAGTTATAGACTTTTTTGTCTAGTTTATTTATGTTCTTAAATCAAGTTTCTAGTTATCATAGAACTCGACATATCGAAGTCGGACGCACTATTGCCTAACCCTGTATAATTTCAAATTTATTAGCAACATAAAAAACTATGTAAATTTTTGATGATATATATAAAATATCCCTATAGTGTGCCATACGTTAACGCATACATGAAATATAAATATGAAACTTAAGCTATTAAATTTTGGAGCTTTCAGAGATCGTTCTAGATGCGCTCATACAGCGTGAACATATTTTACTATATCCATCCATATATTGTAAAATATGCGGAGAATTTAGTAAAATGTTTTTTATTCTTTTATCTTCGTTCGAAAATAAGTTAATTATTTGAGGAAAATCATTTTTTTTACAAACAGACTTTTAATGAAACTGCTAGCAAGACGACGTAGATGTAAATTTATTTATATTAGTTCTTACATAATCATTCATGATCTTCGTGGAGAAGTTAAAGCAAATATAAAAAGAAGCTACAGTAAGTCTGTAGAAAACTCAGAATTTAATTTAAAAACAAACGTAAAGTCATTCTGGTCATATGTAACCAATAAACGTAATAATAAATCTCTCCCCAGTTTCATATCTTATAGCTACAATACATTTTACAACGATGATGAAATCTGTGACACTTTTCATGAATATTTCAGATCAGTAGGTTAACTTTTAGATACTCCCCTTAATATAACACTAAATGAAAACAATTCTGGTAAACTAATAACAATATATAATATCACAGAGGAATAAAATACTAGCTGAAATAGACAATTTATTTCTAAACAAGTCGCAGGACCTGATGGGCCTTCTGCTATATTTATTAAGTCCTGTAGAAACTCAATAATAGTGTCTCTACTGATAATATTTAATAAATCACTCTCAGAGGGAGTTTTCCAACAATATGGATAAAAGTAGTGATTAAAATGTCTAGTCTTCTGTGAACATTATAGTTTCCTGTGCACATTATAATATGAATTATTCCTTATAAAACAATTTTTCAAAATCAAAATTTCGTGTTCGCGTTCGGTTCTAATTTGAAGTATTTCAATAACATTCTTGTGCTACTAAAAATGCAATATTTTCACTATTGTTCTAATTTGTTCTTACAACTTTTTGTTCCACGCTGATCCCATGGTCAAAAAGTTTTTATATGGGTCCACGCTAGTTCTATGGGGTAAGCAGATATTTTAGAATTGGTAATACCACCAATTCTTACACTACATGAATTTTATATATAATAAGAAGAACTCATGAATTTACTCTGGCTATTGACGCGTATACTTTAGGCTGCTAGTCAATAGAATCTGGTAAAGGCTCTGCCCATGTTTTTAAGGATCGTGGGTTATTCGATTGTTTGTTTTATCGTTTGTGTTATTTACTGATTTTATTTATATGTTTCTGAAGAAAAATATTTTTAACAAATATTAAGTAATCTCTCACAGGTTGGCACATGCGCCCACATCAAAAGCCTTCTTAACTCGGAATTACGCACTGTTGATCTCGAAGCGATTGATTTTACAAGGAACTTTTTTCGAAATTGTCTATAGACGATATTAACATATTTAGCGCTGTACGCAAAATATCTTCACCAAACTAATTAAAAATATTTTTAAAATTCATTTTTTTTAAATCTGGGCGAAGAAAGCGGGAGGGATTTTTATATGTAGTCGGCGGTCAGTCATTTACTTTAAAACTATTTGTTTGTGGTAGAAATTTATCATATCGTTTTTGTCTACTATTTGTGTTACGGGTTAAATTAGTTTATATAACAATTGTCTATTTTTCCGAGATAGACTAACTAAATCGTACAAAAATACCACCCCAAATAAAAATCCTACCCTTGGATTCTTAATTCTACAGAAATTTAATAATTCTATGAAAATTACTGTCGAATTGGTTGCCTACTAGTGGTCACTGAAAGATCAATTCTCAGTGAAATAGTATTTTACTTAAAACAATTTAGCTAATTATAATTTTTGATTCTTCGAACATATTTTTTTATATTCTTATGTACTGGTGGAAATACTTTCCCAGTTCTATCTTCTGATTTATATTTAATTCAGTTTTTAAACATTTTGAATTTAATGCCCGAAATCTCAGTAGTCGGTAAATTAATGCCTTTTTTTCATGGAAATATAGTCCTTAAGTAAATTATTAAGTATTCGGTAATTAGATTATTTAAGGTATGGGTTACGATTATATTGTTCCTGTGTTGTGCGTTTATATTATTATTAGGGTATTTTCTTCTATTTTTTTTCCTTTAACTCTGATAATATTTTTGTTCTTTCGTTAAAATCCTTATTCGTCCTGTTTCGTTTCAGGTGATGAAATGTTGAGATCATTGTGAATTTTCGAGCTGTATTACTTTAATAATAATTTTGTGAAGTATCCATTTAATTGGGATTACTATTATTAAGAGCATTTAGGAATTGTGAAGAATATTTTCTGTTTAGAAAATTTGTATAGTTCTGATGTTTCCTGTAATTTTCGTTTTGTATGGATTATTCACCAGCTCGTGGTATGTTTTCTTAACCGCCATTTTAAGTAGAAGATTCATCATTTTTCTGGCACCGTTTCCGTGCCTGGTACTCTGAGTTCATCAACGAATCTTTGGAAAACACCCTTCACGTTGTAGGACCACAGATAAGTGCCGAAACCTGTGTATATTTGATATATTTTTATTCTGTTTATCTGAAAATCTATTATCATCTTTAAATAATATTTTATGTACTATAATTTTTTTATGTATTGCAAGTATATAACGAATATTTTATCTTGTACTATCCCTATATAAAAAAAGTGTATATTAATTATATAACTTGTATCGGCGAAAGTGATCACATTCTGCCTACAGAACTTTATTTTCACATTATTATATATCATAACTTGTTATGATATACACCCATTATTTTTCTTGATAATATGTGTACCTGTAATTTGTTTAAATAGTACTAATTGTCATATATACCATTGTTTTTGTTCTATATTTTAAAATGTTATGTATATATATATTTTTGTATTATCATTAAATGGCTACTGATATATTTAATTTGTTTTTCACTTTTACAAGTAATATCTTTTCAGTGCAATCAGTTTAAAACATTATTACCTTTCTTACCCACTCCCCCCGTGGAGTAGTAGGCCGGAGTTCGTGGCTACTATCGTCACTCACTAAAAACAATTTTTTTTGTTACTGGCGGCCTGTTGCGTGATGGAAATTTAGTATATTATTATATCTTGGAGAAATTTCACCATCTCTAAATACTGTTATTGATATTCACAATTATATAAACGGTGGGGCAATAGTGCGTCCGACTTCGATATGTCGAGTTCTATAATAGCTAGAATCTTGATTTAAAAACATAAATAAACTAGAACCGGAAATTATTTTCAAATATACAGGGTGAGCCAAAACGATTCTACAGGGTCAACTAACATTTTTTTAAATGGAATGCCATATATACCAGACAAATTTTTGAAACCTCTATGTGGCCTCCTTCTACTCCTGTATTATTATTGACTCTCTCCCAACCACTTGGATGTAACGATTTTTTTTTGTTGAAATTTTACCATTTACATGTGTATATTAAAAAATCACTACAGTCACAATTATCGATTTTAAGAAAAAACATGTTAGTACCAGTTATGAGACAACTGTTTGATGACATTAAGCCATTTTCACTTCCTAAAAGTATACAAAGTGGCCAAAAATAATTTTTAAATTTACAACTATTTGAACTGAATTTTCTCAGTTTTTTTCAAATGGAACACCCTGTATATTTTTGAACGCTGTGATATAGAATTGAAAAACGAATATTTTTTGTACGTACATCCCTGTGGCTATTTGTAACCATTTTTGATTTATTGAACAATAACTGCAAAATTCGGCAATAAAAATTAAAAACAATTTTTCTTTTTTGTAATTCAAGAGAAGATATTATAAAAAGTTGCCCATTTTGATTGACACACATTTCTATGCATCTTTGGAATGAGGTATCTAATGTTCATAAAATTGTCGGAGTGATACTTCTAAAAGCATTTAATAACCTTTCCTTGAAATTTTAGATTGTTGTTGGTGTGATGTTTTTATGGGCATCATGTAACATGCTTTTTATAATACCTTCTCTTGAATTATTTGAAGAAAACTTCATTTTTAATTTTTATTGCTTAATTTTGCAGTTATTGTTCAATAAATTTAAAATGGTCACAAATGGCCATAGGAATGTACGTATTAAAAATGTTCGTTAATCAATCCTACATCGCATCGTCCAAAAATATACAGGGTGTTTGTTCCATTTTAGAAAATTGAGAAAATTCAGTTCAAAAAGTTGTAAATTTAAAAATCCTTTTTAGCCACTCTGTATACTTTTGTGAAGTAAAAATGGCTGAGTGCCATCACACAGATGTCTCATAATTGTTTTTTTCTTAAAATCGATAGTTGTGATTGTAGTGATATTTTTAATATACACATGTAAATAATATAATTTCAACAAAAAAAAATCATTACATCCAAGTGGTTTAGAGAAAGTCAATAATAATACAGTAGTGAAACGAGGCCACAAAGAGATTTTAAAAAATGTTCTAATATTTGCTGGTTGCATGTATTATATATTAGATACGCGGTCGACTCTTGCAGATGAACCCCAAACAATTCTTGTAGATATATCCGCTTCATTTTTCAGTTATCAGGAAAATGCTAAATGTGTGAAAAATAAATTTGAACAAGTTTTACAAAAGAATCTAGAGTTCCGTACACTGTCTGGTATTGTGGACCTCCTTGTATAGGTGAAGAGGTAAACTTTCTTAAACCCAATATAAACGTGCCCTCTTTGAGAAACCTCATATATCTTAAATATGCTCCTGTTGCCTCTGTAAACGTTGAAAGATCGTTTCCTCGTATAAATGGATTTTGTGAACAGGCGTCAAAAGTTAACTCCTGAACATCTAGAACAGATGTTGCTAATTCACCGGAACTCTAGAAATTACTAGTGTGCAGTGTTGTGTGTTCAGTATCATATTTATTGCACCGTTTATTTTATATACTACAAAATTGCCAATTAAAAGGTAACATATCATTTATCATATCTTTATACAGGGTGGGGCAATAGTGAGTCCGACTTCGATATCTCGAGTTCTATGATAGCTAGAAACTTGATTTAAAAACATAAGTAAACTGGATGAAAAAGTCTATAACCGGAAATTGTTTTCGAATATACAGGGTGAGCCAAGACGATTCTACAGGGTCAAGTAACATTCTCTTAAATGAAATGCCATGTATATAAGAACATTTTTTGAAACCTCTTTGTGGCCTCCTTTCACTCCTGTATTATTATTAACTTTTCCCAACCACTTGGACGTAATGATTTTTTTTCTTGAAATTATACCATTTACACGTGTATATTAAAAATATCACTATAATCACAACCATCGATTTTAAGAAAAAATATGTTACTTAGTACCAGTTATGAGATAGTGTGACGACACTCAGCCATTTTTACTTCCTAAAAGGATTTTTAAATTATTCAACTTTTTGAACTGAATTTTTTAATTTTTTTTTAAAGGGAACACCCTGTATATTTTTGGACGATGTGATGTAGAATTGAAAAACGAACATTTTTTGTACATATGGCTATTTGTGACCAATTTTAATTTATTGAGTAATAATTGCAAAATTCAGCAATAAAAATTAAAAATAAGGGTCTTTTTCAAATAATTCAAGAGAAGGTATTATAATAAGTGTGTTACATGATACCCATAAAAACATCTCACCAACAAGAATCCAAAATTTGAAGGAAAGGATAATAAATGCTTTAAGAAGAGTCACTCCAGCAATTTTATGAACAGTAGAATCCTCATTCCAAAGACGCATAGAAATGTGTGTCAATCAAAATGGGCCCCAAGTGGAGCACTTTTTATAATATCTTGCTTAATTTTGCAGTTATTATTCAATGAATCGAATATGGTTACAAATAGCTATAGGGATGTCATACAAAATATGTTTGTTTTTCAATTCTACATCACATCATCCAAAACAGGATGTTCCGTTTGAAAAAACTGAGAAAATTCAGTTCAAGTAGTTGTAAATTTAAAAATTATTGTTGGCTACTGTGTATACTTTTAGCAAGTGAAAATGGTTGTGTCTCATCACACGGATGTCTCATAACTGGTACTAACATATTTTTTCTTAAAATCGATAATTGTGACTGTAGTGATTTTATTAATATACACGTGTGAATGACATAATTTCAATAAAAAAAAAAACATTACATCCAAGTGGTTGGGAGAGAGTCAATAATAATACAAAAGTGGAAAGAGGCCACAAAGAGGTTTCAAAAAGTTATAGACTTTTTTTGTCTAGTTTATTTATGTTCTTAAATCAAGTTTCTAGCTTTCATAGAACTCGACATATCGAAGTCAGACGCACTATTGCCCAGCCCTGTATAATTTCAAACTTATTAGCAACATAAAAAAATATGTAAATTTTTGATGATATATATAAAATATCCCTATAGTGTGCCATACGCTACGCATACATAAAATATAAATATGAAACTTAAGCTATTAAATTTTGGAGCTTCCAGAGATCGTTCTAAATGCGTTTTATACAGCGTGAACATATTTTACTATATCCATATATTGTAAAATATGCGGAGAATTTAGTAAAATGTTATTCATTCTTTTATCCTCGTTCGAAAATGAGTTAATTATTTGAGGAAAATATTTTTTTTTACAAATAGACTTTTAATGAAACTGCTAGCAAGACAACGTAGATGTAAATTTATTTATATTAGTTCTTATATAATCATTCATGATCTTCGTGGGGAAGTTAAAGCAAATATAAGAAGAAGCTACAGTAAGTATGTAGAAAACAGAATTTAATTTAAAAACAAACGTAAAGCCATTTAGGTCATATGTAACCAATAAACGTAAAAATAGTTTGCTTTAGGCCCAAAAAATACACGATTAGGTAGTGGTGTGGCTCCTTCGCATTATCACGTCATGGTAATAATAGAAACAAATATTTTTTTAGGCCCCCCGTTCTAAAAATTGTATATTACTGGACAATTTTTAGGCCAGAGAGTACTTCTTTATAGGACTAGTTCGAAAAAATTGTTCTTTGCAGGAGTAGTCCTATAAAGAAATACTTTCCGATTTAAAAATTGTTCAGTAATGCCTTGATCATAATGTTTCAATAATTAGACTAAATGAGGCAAAAATATGCTGCTAAAGGAAAACGTTGTACGTAACTCATCCGGAAACTCCCTTTACAGGACTTGTACGATTTCAAATTTTCATACGCATCCTGTAAAGATGATCTTTCCAGACTTGTTACGTAAATTACTATTATTGGCTTATGTTCTTCTATTACCGGACTAAAATCTTGAATACAATACGATAATGAATTAAAACAAAATTTACAATAAAAACTTCCGTCTTGTGTTTAATGCTTGAGGATATGTAGGTTCAGAACCAGAATATGAATATTCAGCCTCTACGATATGTTCCGCTCATGGAGCCAGCACTTAAAAGTTGCTCTAAAATATTAACTATTATAATACCTAATTTCAAATTAAATATTATGGCGCACCCATTTTACATCGATATTTCGGCAGGTTCTACAGACTACTATTGGTTATTTATTGCCCCAAAGTATGTTTTAAAGTAAACTAGAAATTTTTTAAGGGTAAGTCAATAGTTATTATTTTATTTTTAACTAAATTCATTGACGGTAAATGCATAATTAAAAAATCAATATGTTAACTACATCTTTTGTTATTATTTTCTGGGACTTCTAATCCAATATTTTTAAATATTTTAAATTTTATATATTGTATTATTCCTCTTGTTATGGGAACGTTCATCTGTGGAATAAATGTAAATAAATTAATAATTACATAAGTGATTTAAACACGAGACTGACAAGGGTCGAAACACGTCTACTTTGAAACTTAAAATAGTTTGCAATTCTCGTGATAATTGTAAAACGAAATTTCGGATCGTTCATAGATCTGATATACAATTTCCGCTATCAAAATCAAATACTGATTCGACGTTAAACATATCTAGTTGTGATTTGTCAGAAATAATTTTAAATGTGTCACAACTGACAACTTCTTATTCTGAACAGTCACACAATATTAAATATGGGTAAAGATTATTATCGTATTTTAGGAATACCTAAAGACGCTAATGATGATGAAATTAAGAAGGCGTATAGAAAACTTGCATTAAAATATCACCCAGATAAAAATAAGTCCCCCGAAGCCGAGGAAAGATTTAAAGAAGTTGCCGAGGCATACGAAGTGCTATCTGATAAAAAGAAACGCGATATATATGATTCTGACGGAGAAGAGGGCCTCAAAGGTGGTATTCCTGGTGGAAGAGGTACTTTCAATGGTGAAAGTTTTAGTTATACATATCACGGAGATCCAAGAGCCACTTTTGCCCAGTTTTTTGGTAATACTAATCCATTTCAAGACTTTCTTGGCATGGATGACTCGTTTGATTGCGAAATTCACGCCGATGACCCATTTGAAACATTTTTCAATATGTCTAGGAGTAACAGAAATTTACATAAGAAGCAAGATCCACCTATAGAGCATGATTTGTATATATCCTTAGAGGATATATTAACTGGTTGTACGAAGAACATGAAAATTACAAGAAAAATTGTTGTAAATGGTAGATTGGAGAGAGAAGATAAAATATTAAGTATAGTTGTGAAACCAGGATGGAAAGCTGGAACAAAAGTAACATTTCCAAGAGAAGGGGATCAAGGCACAAATAGAATTCCTGCTGACGTAGTTTTCATTATTCGAGATAAACAGCATGAGTGGTTTAGGCGGGAAGGTAATGATATTAAATACACAGCTAAAATAACTCTCAATGAAGCTCTTTGTGGATGTGTAATTCAAGTGCCAATTTTAAACGGAGGAAACCTCAGCCTGGATTATATGGGTGAAATTATCGCACCTGATACAGTCAAACGTGTAACGAATCAAGGGTTACCTTATCCTAAGGAGCCATCTAGACGAGGCGATCTAGTTGTAAGTTTCGACATCAAATTTCCTGATCGTCTTCAAAATAAATCTAAACAGATAATAGCTAGTGTACTACCTTAGATACATGTTTAAGCAACTATTTGCATTTTCTGTTTCTAATCTGTAAGTTCCAAACATTATTATGGTTAAATATAGTTCTATTCTAAATATTGTATTCTCAGTTAATCTATACAACATGAAATGTATTCACAGTTAATTTCCACAGCATGAGTTTGTTATATAGTTCCAGCTTCTACACAAATTCTAAAAATTATCAGGTATATTACCATAGTGCATGAAAATTACCGATAATTCTGAAAAGAAGGATGTTGCATGTAAAATGTATGAGTTTGTTTCTTTGTTTCTTGAGAGCATCTTTCAAAATACAAATAAAACAGATGAATGCACTTTTCTTTAGCCAAACAGCTTTTCAGAATTATCTGGTTCATTTTTATGCAAGAGTAGTCTATTTGTATGCAAGAGTAGTATATTTTATATAAGAATTGAATATTTTCCCGAAAAAATTGCACAAAATAATTTGATGAACAAAATGTCTATTTATTGAAATTAAAAATTCAAATTATTGCAACTGAACGAATATTTTCACACAAAACGCCAAAAACTATAAAAACGTATTTATTAGAAACAATGAAGCCGCCGAAGTTACTATTAGCAACTTGGTACAGACATCTAGTTTAAATGTGTCAAAAATGATATTCCAATTGAATTATGGAATGTAATACCACTGGATGTTTGATTTAGCTAGATATTTTTTTCGCTTAACACTAGGAAATTTGGACAAGCTACAATCTCGTTATTTTGTCGTCAAAATTTCTGAAAGTCAAATTAGCAAACCACCGAGTTTGAATTAATTAGAGGAACTGGTACAAATATGAGCTAGGCATTTATTATGGGCTATCACGGTATTTCAATTATACTGTACTATGGCTGCATATACAGAGCCTTCATAAATGATCGTAAGCCATGTGATCAATTAGTAAATTTTAACCTGCGATTTTGTTTCTTTCATATTACGGCAGTACCTGATGAGGATTTTTGCACACGTATGTGTCTAAGAAATAGTTTTCAACCATTTTTTGCTGACGGGACGACTCGACGATACTGTTAAAGGTAACTAACTGGTCACGTGAGATACGATCATTTATGAAGGCTCTATATCTAGTACTACATAGTCCAATTTAAAACATATGCGCATATGGTTACCGCCACTACTGCATTTCTAAAAACATTAGTGACAGTTGAAGTTTCCGGCGGAGATACAGAGTTTTGCAGGTAACTAATTACATCAGATTATAACGAAATTTATTGAAGATATATATAATCTTTTCATGGTAGCTTGAAGTGAATATGTAAGGCCTCCGTGGTCCATAATTAGATTTATTATTTCTTATATACAGGGTGGGACAATTTGTGCATTCGACTTCGATATCTCTAGTTCTATGAAAACTAGAACCTTGATTTAAAAACGTAAGTAAACTAGACAAAAAAGTCTATAACCGGAAATTGTTTTTGAACATACAGTGTGAGTCAAGACGATTCTACAGGGTCAAGTAACATTTTTTTTAAATGAAATGCCATGTATATCATACAATTTTTTGAAACCTCTTGTGGCCTCCTTCACTCCTGTATTATTATTGATTTTCTCCCAACCATTTGGATGTAACGATCACAATCACAACTATCGATTTTAAGAAAAAAATATATTAGTACCAGTTATGAGACATTTGTGTGATGGCACTAAGTCATTTTCACTTCCTAAAAGTATACAGGGTGGCCAAAAAAGATTGTTAAATTTACAACTTTTTGAACTGAATTTTCTCAATTTCGCGATATTTTACAAAAAATTGTTATTATTTAATAGTCGCGTATAAAGTTTACTGGCATGTAAAGGCTGTTATTCACTAGGGTGATTTACGACACTCACCTACAGCTCGTGAATAACAGCCATCATTATATGATCATTGAATAATATACTATATTTTAAAATACGAAGGAAATTTGCTTTTTAATGTTTCAAAAATATTTTATTAATATCTCTGCACGTGTTTCGGCTTTTTAGGCCTTTGTCACCAGTATAGGGAATAACGAACAGTAAAATTTGCGTTAATTTCTATATAACCACATCTGGTACCTACTATAAAACTATTGTAGAATATGCTTTTATAAGTTGGAAATTGCTTTATTTTTTAAATCTAAATTATTTTATCTAGAATATGGTGACCGGTAAAAATTTGTTGTTCATTCGTTATTTTTTTTATTATTTTTAACAGCCTTACTTATTTCTAATTGTTCTAATAGATCAAGTGTCTTTCCTTTCTTTTCCGAATGGAGTAATTTGACATTATTTAAATCCATAAAATGACTGTTTTGTATGCAATATGTTGACATGCACGTGCTATATACATTGTTTACAATAGATTTCTTGTGTTCCTCGAATCGCTTTTTTTACATTTCGTACATGAATGTACAAATTCACGAAATCGTTCAAAATCACAAATATTCTCAAATATAGCTGTCAGCTATCAAAACAATACTTAAATAAAGAAAATATGGCAACACAGATTCGGCCATATTACAGGGCGCATTATTTCATTGGTTAATTAACTGACGGCAATTTTAAATGAATCCAAACTTTTATAAATTTTTTTGTAGTTAAAATTTTTTTGTAAATCCAATCACTTATGGATACTGATTACATAAATAGTATAGAATCATGTACAATAAAAAAGAAATCCATCTTTTAATATAGTGGGACATCCCCATTACAATAAATACATTTATCATCAAGTTACTGCATCTAAATTGTAACTGTAAGAAATCCTGAAAGAGATTTATACTTTTAGGCAATTCCTCTTAAATGACCTTTTGTCTAATTCAACCTTTGAGACGTTTTTTCATGTTGAGGGAATTGGTCTGTTGAAAGCAGTTTCACCAGAAATTCCCCTAAATCAGATATCGCATAACTTTATATTAAGCTGCTTCCTGAGATACATTTTCTAAAAATAATTTGTTGTCTTATTTTCGGTATCGTTTAGCATATAAATTAAAAGGTACGTTATATTAAATCTAAGTAAATGATTAATGTTTGATATTATCATTAGCTAACCGAAAATACCAAGATGTGTATATGTTTTTGAGCAAAATGCTATTTGCTGAAGTTATTCATAAATAATATTCCGCATATTATTTTTGAGTAACGTTTTTGGTAAGTAATTAAACTTATTTAAAAATTTACCGTCAATATTTTTTTCATTTAAATTGTTTCTTATGGATTTAATCCAATTTCTTTGAACACGTAGGTAATAAGAGATTGTTATTTTGGTGGATTCTAGAATAATTTTGAGGTGTTGATTATTTCTTTTGTATACTAGCATGATCAGAGAAGACCATTAATATACATATAAAAAACTGGGCAATTTCTTGATAACTTGAATCCGGATCCGAATATACCATGACATCAATATCAGGCGCAGATCTAGGATACCGGTGTAAACACATACGCAGAAATGATAAACATGTCACACGTACCTGATTAAAATAGGTGTACTTTAAGCGCTGTACAGTCGCCTTCACACGTATTTGCAAACGATACAAACAGCACAACACGCCATTTATTATTTTTTTAGTTCCCGCGCCGACTGCTATCCACATATTCAGATATTGTTTCTGCATTTGTGCGTTCTAATACACCTGTTGATATTAAGCGGGCTGGCATTGTCACTGTCTCATCCATCCCCCCAACCAATACATTAAATTTGCGATATTCTGACTACTAGCGTCGGCGATTTCATCCAACTAACTCTTACGTGTTAGTCTGCAAGTCGAAAACAATGTCTGCTTTAATTTCGTTGCACATCAGCGATATGTAATTTTTCCTTAATGTGGATTCCGCAGGCGGAGTAACGTTATGATACTTTCTAATAACACACTTTTGCAGAACTTGTTTAAAATGAGGGTTATCTAGTTTGGTCCACGAAACGTTACACGCCGCCATCATTTTAACTAAATGTAAAATAAATTGATTTTGTTTTTCAATAGCACTCATACTTCACACGTATTTTATGATTTTCAGTTGTAACATGCTGTAAACCTGTGTTTTCACTGTCCATGGCATTTTCTCACAAATGTTGCACCGAAGTGCTGTGCCATTAATCTCTAAATTCATTTTTTTTGTGTCCACAGTATAATTTACAAGAAGGTTTGGGGGTAATTTGAACATAAAATAACAACTACTATTTATCTATATTGACCAGTTTCTGCATTTAATATATGCCTCCATCAGCATCTACAATGCATGTAATACAAGTTATTTATTGATTTGAGACAGCGTCAAAAATACACTTACCAATATAGCCAGATATTTTTACACCATAATACGGTTTCGTTAATATCAGATAATTCATAAACCATTTTTAAAACACAATTCAACAATGTATATAATAAAATGGTGTTTTTTTTTATAAAATGTACAAATATTTTAAAACAGAATTGCGATCATCCAGCAATTTATATTGAGGTTAAATTTTACATATTCTTCTCCTACTGCCAAAGTACCTAATAAATTGAACAACAATAGATCATTTAAGACAGATCCTAGGTATACATTGTGTTTCTCAGCCTGTATAGAGGAAGAAGAATACCTTAACCTTACATATACCCTACTTCATATAGGTACCTAAAACTATTGTCTAATAAACTTATATTACAATTTTTTAAATACCTATTAAAGTCTACATATTACAAATAATTACCAATTCCACTACCCATATCTATCATACCAATTATTGACAACGTCTCCACAGGTTCACCCATCCTAAAAATTATTTAGTAACAATGTATAAAAATGACTTAAACCATCCACATCTTAGGATCCTGAATTAACTGCATTTTTATTACATTTAATAGACATCATTTCTAATAATAAACATTTTTCTAAATTTTCTTCTATGTCTAATATTTTAACGTCATCAAATAAAAATTTACAATTGGCCTCAACTACATGATTAGACAATGCTGTTGTCTGTTTATGTTTTTCTACATCGTACATGTGATTCTTCACTCTGGATTTTAATCATTCTTCTGTTTGCCCTATTTATACTTTATTACACTCACACGGTATTTGATATATATAAAAGTTTAGACCCTTCAGGGTCTAAACTTTTTTTTGTTAAACATTGCTGCTAACGATTTGCTATTATAAAAAGTCATCTTAGCATTATTTGAATCTAGAATATTACGTATAGCATGAAATAGCCCTTCAATAAATGGTATGGATAGTAGATTTGGTAATTATTTGTAATATGTAGACTAATAGGTATTTAAAAAATTGTAAGATGTCTGGTAGACAATAGTTTTAGGTACCTACATGAAGCAGGGTATATGTGAGGTTAAGGTATTCTTCTTCCTCTAAACAGGCTGAGAAACACAATTTATATCTAGTATCTGTCTTAATTGATCTATTGTTGTTCAATTTATTGGGTACTTTGGCAGTAGAAGAAGAATATGTAAAATTTAACCTCAATATAGATTGCTGGATGATCGCAATTCTGTTTTAAATATTTGTACATTTTATAAAAAAAGGGTAATTTTCTAGAACACGCACTATTGTAATTTTTCGAAATTTTTTGCATAAATTTACTCACAAACGATGTAGTAACAATTTGTGATATAAGAAATGTTGTGCAAATAATAAATAAGCCAAGAAACTTACGGGATCGTGGAGCGAATAGGGGTGCTAGGTGTGAGCCGAAAATGACTGATGCCGAAAATGACACTAAATGTCAATTATTTTTGTAGGGCAAGGGATATTTTTTTGTTTTATTTGGAAATTGAAACACATTTAAATCATCCTTCGACGTTGGCACTAACCTTATTGAACACTTTGGACAATTGTAATGACAAGGTATGATGCCGTGTCGATGAAAAAAGTACCCGACACTTATCACAACGAGGCACAGGTGAATCTCTATTAACGCAACTCGACGCGCCCGCTGTTTCCGACATTTTTTAAACAATTATATTGCAAATTATATTGAAATATATTGATCGCCAAGTTCATCGTCACGCAGTAACAAAGAACTGAAATGGCGTCTTCATGAAAAATGCCTTCTAAGCATTGAGTAAGCGTCGTATAGTCCTCAACCAATCAGCTCTCAGCTTTTTGTTTATAATAACCCGAAAACCTTTTTCGGGAAGACTTTATTAAAAAGAAAATTGTCAACATGAAGTTAAAATTATCTGAAACGTACTCGCGGAGCCGCACGTGATTCCCCGCGATAGATTTACTTTATTTCAACAGGTGAAATTTTTAAAATGAGCGGCCAACAGCGTTGCCAGATTGTAACAATCTAAACATAAATATTTGACCTGCCATTATTAGAAAAATAAACGTCAGGGATTGGTCCCTAACTTGGTTGAATTATCTCAATCTGGCAAAATCAGAGTACGACGAGCGACACCTGACATCGTTTTTATACAACACACACAGACAGCCATATAAATGAATACCGGGTGGATAATGTCAAGCGTTGCAACCTTATTGATTTATTTAAGGGTAGTTAGGGATGTTTGCATAAGATATGACACTCTGCGATGAACATCTGATGATGTGTAGAGTGTGTCGGTATAATTGGTTTTGTGGTATCTCAGAAGTGCGAGTTCTAGAAAATGACCAATAACTTGTATTACATTCATTGTAGATTCTGATGAAGGCATATATTAAATGCAGAAATCGGTCAACATAGATAAATGGTAGTTGTTATTTTATGTCCAAATTACCCACAAGCTTTCTTAATGTAAATTAAACTCTAACTCTGGAAAATCCTTTATACATCGTTCTAGAGCAACTCTTCGAAAGGGAAGTGAACGCGACATTTTCAAAATGTTCCACAACAATATTCTCCGATTTGAAAAGTATACATAACCGATGCGTTCACAGGTTGGCTACTGGACTTGCCAAAAAAATAACTAGTGCCATACTAGAATCTTCTTAAAATTCTACTAGATTTGCTTAAAGTATACTAAATTGTTTTTCCCCTAATTATTCGCAAATTGCAAGGTATCTGTTGTGAAAAGTTAATAAAAAAAGGTGTTGTGAACTATGCGTAGGTACGGCCCTGTGTGTGTGTGTAACCTCAACCTGGTCCTGACCTATCTCAACCTACCGCGAAGGTACCCGAAGCGGCGGGTTGTTGACTTAATGCATGTTTTTGTATTTTCTATGTAGTCTACTTGCAGAATTCAGTCGGTATACTTGCTAATGTGCCTATGTATTTAAATATTGTTTTACGAGCTGTATTTGTTTAAAATCTGTTTGTGTAGTATCCTGAATAAAGTTTTCTTTGATCAAGCCTGCTGTATTAGTGAGAGAATATTTCTCACAGGTTATGGGCCCAGCACGCTTCCACTGCGCGAGGGAAAAACTACAATAGTGCAGTTCGCGAGTGTTTCTAGATGTGTGCAGCTATTACGTTCGGCTAACACAAGTTAACGGTTAGAACATTAAGTTTAGTTCAACCAGATAAAAACACTTTTATTGAGTTTTTCGCGATCAAAGAACAATGGCTACAGCAATGAAATTCGACCTACCAAGCATTGAGAAGTTAAACGGTTCAAATTACGTCGTTTGGAAAAGAAGGTTGAATTGTTACTTAAGGTGCAGGGTTTTATGCAAATAGTTAGTGGTGAATTAAAAAGACCTGATGAAACGAAGTTGACTGAACAAAGCATATGGGATATGCAAGACATGCAAGCACAGTTGTTGTTGCTAGGCGTGATTGACGAAAGTCAAATGGTGTTTGTCGACTCCTGCACAAAGTCTGCAGAAATTTGGTTAAAGCTGAAGTCGCTTTATGAAAAATTCGACCCATCCAGTAAAGTTGCGGCACAGACTGCATTTTTTGGTTATGTATATGATGGTACAAAAACAATGGTAGAACACATTGCTCATATCGAAAACTTGGCTAAGAAATTAAAAGATCTTGGCGAGTTGGTGTCTGACGAGGCTATTATGGCGAGGCTGCTGTATAATTTACCAGACACGTACAGCGGTCTACTTAATGCATGGAATTTCTCTGCCAAGGAGCAGCAGACACTTACAAAACTTACACAGGAACTTATTCGTGAAGAAATGAGACAAACAAGTGTATACGAGGTGCCGACGAGTGCAATGGTCGTTCAGAAGAAGGATGTAATAAAATCGAGTGAAAACTGGTCAGAATCTAAACGAACACAAGCAAATAAATCCAAGAAAAATGTTACGTGTTTTTATTGTCAAAAGAAGGGACATTATGCTCGTGATTGTCGTTTGAAAAAGAAAGAGAGACAAGATAAAAATGAACAGGCTATGATAGTCGAGTCGGAGTGCTTCGAAACAAATTTAACGAATGATGCTGCGGGAGGTAGAGACACGTGGCTAGCGGACACCGGCGCGACAAATCATATGGTAAACGATCGTTCCTGGTTCGTGGAATTTGAACATTGCGAGTCTGTCATATCGCTAGCTGATAAATCAACAATTCAAGTTCAAGGTCGCGGGACAGTTGAAGTTCAACGGTTTGTGCACGGTAAATGGCTACATGGAACTATATTAAATGTACTTTACGTTCCGAGTTTGAGCAAGAATTTGTTGAGTGTCGGTTCAACAGTCAAGCGCGGGTTTAAACAAGAGTGCGATATTAAAGAAATGCG
Source organism: Rhamnusium bicolor (assembly GCA_029963845.1). Classification (NCBI taxonomy): domain Eukaryota; kingdom Metazoa; phylum Arthropoda; class Insecta; order Coleoptera; family Cerambycidae; genus Rhamnusium; species Rhamnusium bicolor. The sequence goes on along the minus strand of JANEYF010000709.1, from coordinate 3,084 downwards.
CTTTATCAAAAATAATGAACTCTTTGCTGCTGGAAAAATGATAGACAACAACACTTATAAAATGCTATTTCGACGCGTTCCCTGTGTAGAGGCTAACGCGGTTACAAGTGATTTGTTGCAGTGGCATGAGCGCTTAGGACACCTTAATTTGCAAGCAATGAAGTTGCTAGTCAAGGACGATTTAGCAAATGTTAAATTTACGGTTCCACCCAATGCTGAGTTATTCTGTGAGGCCTGTCAACTTGGTAAAGCACATCGACAGCCGTTCCAGTCTTCAAGTGATAAACAAAAGTACCGCCCTGGAGAATTTATACATACGGATGTAAATGGGCCAATGCCTAAACCATCAGTGAGTGGTGCCAGATACTTTGTTTTGTTCAAGGACGATTACTCAGGTTTTCGGTTCGTGTTTGCAATTCAGCAAAAATCAGAAGTATTTAATAAGTTTGTTGAGCTGGCAAATTTAATTAAAAATAAGTTTGGACATTCTATTAAGAAAGTTCGCAGCGACAATGGTTTGGAATACATAAATAAAAATTTTAGTGATTATTTTGCAAAATGTGGAGTTGAGCACGAGACAACGGCGCCTACACCACAGCAAAACGGTCGCAGTGAACGTGACAACCGAACGATTGCTGAGGCTGCTAGGTCGATGATGGCGGCAAGAGCGGTACCTGAGGAACTATGGGCCGAAGCAGTAAAAACTGCTGTGTACACTTTAAACAGAACGCCAACAAAACAGGCACCTAATTCCACCCCTTACAAGTTATGGACAGGTAGTAAAGCAAAACTTGGTCACGTCAAAACATTTGGCTGTGTGGCGTATGAGTTTGTACCTGCACAACATCGCACAAAATGGAATGCCAAGTCAAAGAAGAAAATGTTTGTTGGATATGACAAAGATGGTCCAAATTATAAATTGTATGATCCACAAACGAGAAAGTTTTCTGTTTCAAGAAACGTTACGTTCAATGAAAAAGAGTGCTGGAAAAAAGATGAGGGTATAAAACAACTCGAATTGCACCTTAATAATGAACTTGATGTGCCAACAAGTCAAGAGCCGGTGGGAGACGAAGAAACCACTGCACCTGTGTCAGGTGACAATGATGACGGATGTCGACAATTAAGAGATAGGACATTGTTGCCTCCGATTGACCGTTATCAGGCAAATATGGTTGAATTTGAAGAACCTACCTCTTATAAAGAAGCCTTGGAAAGCCCAGATGCAAGTAAATGGCGAGAAGCCATACGTGAGGAGCTCTCAGCGCTTGCTAAAAATGATACCTGGACACTTACAACGTTGCCTCTTCATAATAAAACCATTTCGGCTAAATGGGTGTTTAAAATAAAGCGTGATACTAAAGGTGAAATAGATCGGTGTAAAGCCAGGCTTGTGGCTAAGGGTTATTTACAGCGCCCTGGTGTAGACTTTAATGAGACTTTCGCGCCGGTCGTGAGGTACGAATCTGTGCGTGTACTACTGTCAGTGGCGTCCTACCGGGACTATGAAATTGGTCAGTTCGACATTAAAACGGCATTTTTGAATGGTGAGCTAGAGGAGAACATTTTCATGGAAGTACCGGAAGGGGTAAGGTGTGAATAATAAAAACCTTGTGTGCAAATTAAATAAGTCACTGTATGGACTGAAACAGTCTCCGCGACAGTGGAATAAAAGATTTAACGAATTTCTTCAACTGTATGATTTCAAGCCTAACGAGGCAGACCACTGTGTATATCATGGTTATTATGGGACAGATGAATTAATATTAGCGTTGTATGTGGACGATGGCTTAATAATGTCTAGTTCTAAAGAGGCCATACAACTAGTGTTAAGTGAATTAAAGAAACAATTTGAAATAACTGTTAGCGACGGGACTTATTTTGTTGGACTAGAAATAAAGAGAGATAGAAATAAACGGGCATTATTTATCTCTCAAGAGAACTATATAAATCGTGTGTTGAATAAGTTTAATATGACTAATGCAAAGGCTGTCGCGATACCATTCGAGCCAGGTGCTCACCTTGACATGGGAGAACCTCTAAACATTGAGGAACAGTCAAAAATGAACAGTGTCCCATACCGCCAGGCGGTAGGCTCCCCTCATGTTTGCAGCTACTGTTAGTCGCCCTGATATCATGTACGCGGTTAGTGTAGTGAGCCGCTATTTGTCAAATCCGAAACCTGTACATTGGTCAGCTGTGAAGAGAATATTTCGCTATTTAAGGGGGACGACATCACTTGGTATTACATATTGTCAGAGTAGTGATGAATTTGTTGGATATTCAGATTCGGACTATGCTGGGGATACTGACACACGTCGATCAACAAGTGGATATATTTTTAAAATTGCAGGCGGTGCTGTGACTTGGATGAGTCAACGTCAGAAAGTAGTTGCTCTCTCAACTACAGAGGCCGAATACATTGCAGCGAGCGATGCAACGAAAGAAGCAATTTGGCTCAAGCTGTTATTGTCAGGAATCGGTGTAAATATCAATCCTATTGAAATGCGATTGGACAACCAAGGCTCCATTAAACTGATTAGAAATCCACAGTTCCATAAACGTACAAAACACATCGATGTACGCTACCACTTTATTCGAGAAAAGTTTGAGAATGGTGACATCGACGTTTCATATGTAGCTTCTGAGGATCAACTGGCGGACATCTTAACCAAGGGTTTGGCGAAGAACTTGTTCCAGAGAATTCGTGGAGAAATAGGAGTGGACATATTCAACTCTGCTTCAGACGCAAAGTGCACAACTGGTGGGAGTGTTGTGAAAAGTTAATAAAAAAGGTGTTGTGAACTATGCGTAGGTACGGCCCTGTGTGTGTGTGTAACCTCAACCTGGTCCTGACCTATCTCAACCTACCGCGAAGGTACCCGAAGCGGCGGGTTGTTGACTTAATGCATGTTTTTGTATTTTCTATGTAGTCTACTTGCAGAATTCAGTCGGTATACTTGCTAATGTGCCTATGTATTTAAATATTGTTTTACGAGCTGTATTTGTTTAAAATCTGTTTGTGTAGTATCCTGAATAAAGTTTTCTTTGATCAAGCCTGCTGTATTAGTGAGAGAATATTTC
>JANEYF010000708.1:0-130588 GCA_029963845.1 Rhamnusium bicolor | reverse complement strand
CCTATGACATATTTTCATAAGCAGGGGCGGTTCTACGGGGGCCTAAGGGGACCAAGCCCCCCAACTTCTTCAACTGCTCTCATAAATTAAATAAATACATTGTATTAGCAACAAGGAAGTAATTTTGGAAAAATTCCAGGACCGACCTCCATTTTTTTCATATGGCTCTTAGGGTCGTTAACATCACACTGTATATTATTTTTTTTGAAATGTTAGTAAACTTTAAAAAAACCTATGAACCAGTTTATGAAATAATGTCATAATATTTGATGGCACGTTTATGGTTATTCTTCAATAAATTTTCAAAAGTATTGAAAGACCAAATTTGAAATTCTACAAATAACACAATCCAGTTGCTAACATCAATATTTTATTAATTTTAGCTAAATGCCCCGCAGAAGAGGTTGTTATTTGTTTTTGTTTTGACAATTGGTGTTTCTAAGCTTTTTTTAGTTTAAATTTCATCCAAAATAATACACATTCCATTTCTTTCATGAAAGAAAAATAATGTTGGTGAAGAGGCTTGAATTAACAAGCACAATTTAAAAAAATATTAAACACCTTTTAAGAATAACTTGAAAATATTAAAGACAAAATTTTATTTTGACAAAATAAATTTATTTAGAACTGTGCAAATAATTAAAACTATAACAGGTTTTCAAAATGAATGCCCCCAGCGTCAATACATTCTCGAGAACATTTTAATATGTTTTTCACTGACCCATCAATCACTTCCGGGTTATTTCTAATGTTATCACATACAGTAATAATTTTTTCTAAAAGCTGTTCTCGTGTATTGAACTCTTCATTGTACACCTCTGACTTGAGATGACCCCATAAAAAATAATTCAGAGGTATAAGATCAGGAGACCTCGGTGGCCAGTTTACCGGACCTCCGCGACCAATCCATCTGTTGGTGTAATGCTGATTCAGATGATCCCGGACCAGTACAGAAAAATGGGGTTCAGTACCATCGTGCTGAAACCACAAACCCCTAGTATTGATGCCTTCTAATAAATCTGGCAAGATATCTCTAAGGAAGTTTAAATAAACTTCACCAGTTAGCTTTTCTTCGAAAATGTGGGGCCCTATTAGATAATTATTGTAAATACCACACCACACATTAATATTAAATCTGTAATTGGAATGTTTCTGAATCACTGCAGGTGGGCAAGCGAATGCCCAAACATGCTGATTTCTACAGTTGTTAATTCAGTTACGTGTGAATTGGGCTTCATCCGTGATATAACTCTCGATATTGTTCTTCTGTGAGCCAAAATCCACCTACAAAGTGTTAAGCAGGGAACGTCGTCGCCGTCTTCTAGACGTTAAACTGTTTGAACATGAAATGGATACAAATTTTCCTTCTTTAATGTTCGCCATACTCTTGTCTTAGGTACTGCTAACTCATTACTTATTTTTCTAACACTTATGGATGGATTATTTTCCACAACCTGTAATATTTGCTCTTCTTGTGGAAAAGCTCTGGGAACATTTTCATGCTTTGTCATTGACGGAAATTGTCTATGTTCCCTACTAAATTGGTATACCTCTGAAGACGTTTTATGATCTGGTACACGGCGATTTGGAAAACCCCTTTGATACTCTCTTTTTGCAGCTCTCCCATTTCCGTCGCAAAAGCCATACACAAAAATAATATCCGCATAATCTTCATTACTAAATTAACACGGCATCTTAAAATTATTAGTTTTATAACTGGTTTTTTATCACTTATTCTAATAATTACTAAGAGCGAACAGCAATTCTTATTTGTAAAATTACACATTTGACATGTGCCTACTTGGGATTTTTAATGCAACAATGTCATGTGTTAATCGCATCGTTTACTTATTTTTTATTCGTGAAATAAATGGAATGTGCTTTATTTTGGACGGAAAACACTGAATGTCAGAACAAAAACAAATAACAGCCTCTTCTGCGGGGTATTTAGCTAAAATTAATAAAATAATGATGAAGAATAACCATAAACGTGCTATCAAATATTATGACATTATTTCATAAACTGGTCCATGGGCTTTTTAAAACTTTATGAACATTTACCAAAAATAATATAGTGTGATGTTATCATTCCAATTAAAAAAATGGAGGTCAGTCCTGAATTTTTCCAAAATTACTTAAGCTATTTATTAACCTAAAAGAGTATAATATGTGTACCAAATTTTATCTAAATATGTGCAGTCATTTCAAAAATATGGCGGACTAAAGTTCTGGTCAAAAACCATAAACAAAAAAAACGGTTCACATTCAACGGTAAGTATAGGGCTGTTTTGAACTCAGCGTAGTGTGCTCTACCTTCCACTAGAGTATGTCCGTTTAAATCTGGGGCACCCTGTATAGCAATAAATAGATTAATAAAATTAACAATAATGTTATTCCTGACCATAAAGTTTTATTAATGTAATAAGAAAATGTTACGTGTTACGACTTTTTGCTTGTCATTTCTGTAATCAGAAGGTTTTATTCCAGTGGGATATGCTATTCAGGTACATATTACAAAAAATATATATTTTTTGTCCACCAGTGTTATTATACATACAAACGAATAAAATAAATTATCAGCTAGATAGTTTAATAAAAGTTGCATTTTTGTTATTACAAAGCATACTAGAGATAGTTGCATAAATATTAGACAGCTATTTTGGTGAATATCTCAAAAATCTTCAGCAATCGGATCTGCAGAAGTGACAGAGAATATAATTTTACATTAATGAAAAAATATGCAGGGGTTGCATTAAAAAAAAAGACAAAATAATTAATAATTTGGCAACACTACAATCAAAGTATATACAATTTTATAATTGATGGAGAATGAAATAGTGATTTAAAAAAAGTATACGGGGTATTCCAATTAAAAAAAAGTGATTTGCTCACCACATATTATTCACCCTGTATACTCGCAATTATTTTGCACTGTGCTTTGCTGCATCTCATTTAATCCTGTTTTTGCATTATTTTCCTGTCCAAATAAAGGAACTATCGAAGATTTCAAATTAAACGGTTCTGATATTCTATTTTTATTAAAAAAATATTTAATCCGATCAGACAGGCAAGGGAACGTCTGAAATCTTCACCTGCACGAAAAATGTAATAGTCACATTTGGCAAATGATGTTTAGCTCATATATTCTCCTGTTACATTTTAACTGAACTTTTCGCTTATCATAACGATCTACAAACCCAATTTCCTACTAGGAATCGATCTCTCAAATCAGCGCTTCCATGAATCCCTCTATCTCGTTGTCACGCTCTGCATCTTTCCCATATTTTATAAGATGTCATTGGCACGACCCCCTGTTATCTTTCAGTCAAACTGTTTTCTCATCTAGCCACAAAAAAATAATTTAAATCCTACGTCTCAGCACTTTTAATATCAGCAAAATTTGGTATAGTAATATATAGAGTATTATAAATTAACAATGTTTTATCAATTCAATTTTATCGTATAATACAGAAATTATATTGTAAATTGACAATGTTTTAAAAATTGAACTTTATTCTATAATACAGAAATCGCCAAATATTCCATATTGGCCTAAATTCTCCAAAAACATGGGTTCGACAAGAAACTATCATAATAAAAGTATTTCTGCAAATTATTTCTCATCGAATGATATATTTTAATGGTATGTGTCTTTGATAGTTTTGTACTTAGACGCTGGTCCTCCCTAATACTATAAGGGTTCACCAGGAAAATTTAAATTTACCGTTATTAAAAGACAGACATCCAATAAATAAAAAAAATTAATCTATGTTCAATTTTAGAATTAGAATTAGAATTAAAAGATGTTTATTGATTCAAAGTATATATATAAATATAGAGTACAAATATAATCATAGTATACAGCAATAAACATAAATATTTTCATATTTGTTCGTGATGTACAAAAATTATAAGAAATAAATATATATGTATATACACGCATGCACACGTATCCGCATACAGGCACATATATACACATATTATACATACACGATACACACATACACGTACACACACTTATATGTACATACATATATACATATATACACACATATACACACATGTGCTCACATGCATACCTACTACGCAGATGCACACACATCCATACATATACCTACACACATGCCTATATTAAATAATAGTAATTAATAGTAATTTATACATTAAAGAAAAGTAAAATAAAAAATAAAACAGAAAAAAAATATATTTTTATTTATATGCACACACAGGCATATATTTATGGATCCATATATATATACATTAAACTTGCTCGTATTTATTTAGCTCACGGAGGCGAAATATTATTTAATCTCAGTAAAATAAGACTTTTGCCATAAATAAAATGCATTTAGCTTAGATGATAAAAAATGAAAAAAACACGTTTAATTGTCAATTAAAAGATGTAATCTTGTCCTGCTATATTTTTTTATATAATTACGAATTCTTTTTTTTAAATTTTGTAGTTTTGGCACATCGTATATTATTGTTTAGAGAATTATATAATTATTTATTATAATTATTAGAATGCTTGATAAAACTAATAAAAGTAAAAACATATTTTTTAAAATTTGGTGTAACTAGTGCATGTAAAATAATAGATAAAAAACAATGGTGGCGTTTTTACGGAAATATTTTACTAGAAAATAATTTAAGTGAATTTGATATGGTAACAAGATTCCTAGATGAATTCGATTAATTTTGGATGGCAAATACACGAAAAAGAGTAAAATTATTGTAAAAATGTTTTATTCGGCGTGAGTATTTCTCGACCAACAGTAAATCTTATAAAATATTTATTTATTTATATGCATTCACATTGGACCATTAGTTAAGAGCTTATAGTTGCAGTGAAATTAGTCTCGATTTTACCACCCCGGCCTGTTTACACCAACCGAAATTATCGCGGCGATGTCGAAGGTGGCCGTTCTGTCAGCGGCAGTGGAACATTTCAGATCAATGTTGAATTAGTCAGAGGCGATACACTATAAAAAATTAATGGGAAATGATATAATTATCGAATATTTTTAATCAAAGTAGTACGATACAAATAGACTTTATTCTCTGATCGGAACAAGAAGTGGGACAGCAAGAGAAATTGGTATATTTTTAATTAAAATTTTTTTATGTAAACAAAATGTGTAAAATTATTTCTTGGTGTCTTTTCTAAACCGTTTCGCTTAAAAACAGTTTTTTTAGAAGGATAACTTAAACTTTTAGGATAAAAGGTGTCCGACGAGAATTTGAGTAGGTACATGGCATAAAGAATAGACGACTATAAAATGAAATGTCTTTATTTAATAATGAGTATTACCTCCCCTAGCTCTAATTACCCTTTCAAGTCTACGTCGTATCTCTTAAATTACGTGTTGGATGCCCTCTTAAGGTTATCCCACTCTTCCTGTAGTGCATTCCTAACTGCACTGTTAACAGCTGCCCATGACGTTATCTGATCCGTTTTCCCATATGTGTCCTATGAAATATATATCAGGGCTACATGCTGGTCACTTTAGGGCTTCAATACTGACGTCATGGAGCTAGTTTTTAACAGTTCTGGCCACGTATGGATGAGCGTTATCGTGCATTAAAAGAAATTGCTCACCAATAATCCCCGCAAGAACCACCACATATTCTTTCAAAATATCATTAATGTACCTGGTAGCTGTTAAAGCTCGTGTTCGTAGATGGAACACAAGCCCTGTGCGAGCCGTATTAAATATGCCAGCCCACAGTATTACGCCCTCTCACTAAAGTTGCATTGCGCATATCTTTCTCTACAATCTCTCTCGTCTATTTGGACTAACCTGGAGACCTCAAGGTCAATAGGGACTCATCGGGGAAAACCACTGCTCCACTGCCCAATATTTCAATTGAGATGGTCGCGTCCGAAATTGAGCCTGGTCACACGATAGTTCCGAAGGGTACCCGTTTGTTTTGGCAGATGAATTCTTCTCCTAACAGTTCTATTGCTTATGTAGACCTAGCGCACTTCCTGCAGTTCATTCTTTACTTAAACAGCAGTCATATGTCGATTTTGCAGGATAAAAATTACGATAAATCGATCATCGATAGGAGTTGTGCTTCGATTTCTTCCAAATTCCTACCTTCTGCCTTCGCCTGTTCCTAGAACAATTGCCCTGTGGACACTGAATCGAGGAAATCCCAGTCTTTCAGCAACTTCACGAATACTAAAGCCAGCGTCAATTAAAGCAACTATTCTAGCGAAATCTTCCGCAGATAAAGGCATTTTAGAAAATTACTAGCACTTAAAGCAATCGGTAGGACGCAAACTAGTACTAGAGGATGATTTCTTATAGTGACTAAAAATGTTAAAATTTGTAACTTTTTAAAATGATAAGGAAAAGGAAAAAATTGAGAAGAAAGATGAATAAAAAAGCTGCAAGAATGCAAGATAACAAATAAATCTACATATTTTGAGTACAATGTGAAAATTTTTAATTAAAAGTGTACCAATAATTTCTCTTGCTGTTTCAATTCTTGTGCCGGTTAGTATATGTTTTTTTCCTTTTGGTATATTAATAACAAAGTACTTATTTAATATATATTTTCATCTAACCCGCATTCAGCCTTTTCCAAAATGATTCGCTCAGTTTCACTTAATTGTGGCATTTTGAAGCAGTCTAATTGAAACGTAAAATATAACTGCATGCATAGAAATATAAATTATTTTCACTTAATTAAAAACCATACCTTTATTTGATGTTCTCGCAAGTCATAAAATTAATGTATTAATAACACTGACTAGTTTTCCACGAAACACCAAAACTCAAAGGTTCCAACCACTCCAAGAAATGTATTAATGATTATCAAAAATTAAAATCTTTCAATTTATGAGAAATAAAATATATAGCTTAGTTTCCTAAAAGCAATATATTATTTTGTTTCGAAAAAGAGAACGATGTGCTATAATCCTTAATTAAACTAGTTGTATTTGTTAAGATTATTTGTTGTAAAAAAATACGTTCAAACCATTTAAATAATAATTTATTGTAAATGTTAATATTAAACTTACAATTAATTATTACAATTGAAGGGGTGGTTTATTCAAATTTTATTTGCTTTTGATAACTATGAAAACAAGATCACAGCTGTAATGCTTTTCAATATTAATTAAAACTAGCAATATAACAAAGCGAAATACAAACACGAAAACACAGGTTTATATCCAATCAGCAGCCAAAATACAAAAACGAAAACATCATAGTTTTCGTTTATATATACAGGTATTAGAACCAAGAAAAAACGTTTATTTTATGTTGAATGCAATAATCGTATAAATAGTAAAGAAAATTGACAAAACGAACAAATATTATACGAGGAATGAATTAATCTTTTACATATTGTTTCTTAAAAAAATTGTTACAAAAGCTTTTAAAAATGTCATCGTGTATCAAATTACTCACTCTGTAGAAAAGAAGCACATGGTTGCCCTTTTAAATAACGATAAAACAGACACCCGGAAATACTAGAAGAAGTATCTCCGGCAATCAGTATGAAGTAAGTTCAACAAGCTCTTGTTGGCATTATAAACTTTTCTGTCCTAGGCCTAGACCGCATAAATAACACCTGATGGAGAAAAATATTTCTTCCATTCACCGCAATCTGACGCGAGTTTTCAACAAACTGTTGATTAAAGGGCAGCAGATTTTGGACTGGTTTGTCAAATGACGTACTGTGCTCATCCTCAAAAATGGGGATCTTTCCAACTCAAAGAATTGTAAGCTGATCACTTGCCCCTACTCCTGCTGTAATATATTTACACGTAACTCGCATGCTAGGACACTGAGGTCTATTTGTTTTGTCTTTTAGTAGAAATACGAACAGCGTGGTGCTAAGAAAGGCGTGGTAGGTTGTAAAGACAGCCTGCTGATAGACTGCTATATTTCGCAGAATTCTGTGCAATATAAGCGAAATCTTTTGTTACACTTGCTCCAATGCCTTGTAGTACCAGCACTACTAATGAGATGCACAGAACAACCGCTGCTGCTCTGAGGGAACCGCTTCACCATAACGTCAGATATACCGCGGTTGCACCCTGGACGTAAAACAAATAAAGAACCCGTAAGAATATGAATATTCTAGAAGCATTCATACTAGAGCGTCCGCTCCTCGTCTGTATCTCTCACCAGGACTCCTGATCCTGCAGTGTATGCATGACGGAGTAGTACTGAATATGCATGTAACACCCTCAGGAGCTCGGATCCTCTATTGCGTGTAAAACATCATTAATTTACAGCAGAAAAATCCAATGAACTCATTGGAAGTCGAAATTAGGTGCAATCGACATCAGGCGAGGAGGCCGACAAGTTGCTGTTATAGAGTTAATCATTGAGCTTCGGCCAAATCACCTAAAATTCCGAATTCGAGCTGCCGAACATGGACATATGTTTCGGTAGCACGTCAATAAATTCCAAGATGATGTTGTAACGAAGAGTTTTTCTTTCTTCACTATTTTAACTTACTTTAATGATTCAAATGAAACAACATAAAAAAATTCATACATATATTCAGAAGGTAATACACAAGAGGGTCAGGGCGTGGTCAGCAAGTAATAAACTATGTACATATATACAAATTCAAACTACAGAAAATCCTAAAATAAGTTAACTTAACGAGTTTGTTTAGGGCGCCACACGCCTTTCTTTTTCGCTTAAATAGTTACATATATAAAAGTCTAAAAAAAAGTTACACACACTAGTGCCGTTGGAAGGGGGAAAGAACGGTTATTTTTCACTAAATTGTCTCGCAAAGCTCAATAGCAAAATAAAAAAAGTCTAGGGGGCTTTCTCCACCTCTAGTTCATTAGCCAGGCAAATCAAGCCCGTTGATGCAAATTTAGTTTTCAAATTTCCTGCTCGCACTCAAAGCGGAAGCTGGCTGTTTATTACTTAATAGGTACATATTTAAACAATAATTGGAAGGAAGATAACCTTACCAGCTCGTATGTCTTTATTAGGCTACATACTTCGTAACTTCTTAACCATAACTCTCAGCCAGACAAAATCTCCAACGTAGTGCCCGTAAAATCAACATACCATACACACAACTCACTGCTTGGACGTACCAGCCTTGTCTCTAACGCAACGTAAAGGTAGAGGTAACATAAAAATAGCAAGACAACAGACAACACCCAGGTCCACACTTCACCGTGGCTACCCAGCGTCTCTCTTCAAAAACCTAACCGTCCTAGTACCAGCGTTCCCCCCTTGTCCCCACATACCGCGGTGTTCTCGCTGGTGCACTAAAGGTCCAGTGGTCGCTTGGATTATATATATCAAGGATTTACAGTTTATTTAAATCGGTTCTAGAATTTTTAAGGTTGACCTCAAACCAATTTATACAATTACCATTAAATGAAACGCAAGTTAATTATATCTAAAAATGGACCGTTACAATGTCTTCTATAGGAATATAGAAAAACTGGGTTTATCGACAAGGCTGATATTCCCATTTTTCAGCTCAGCTGGGCTTAAGTTGGAAACCGAGGGATTTATTGTGGCCTGTCAGGATAATGTCATCAACACTTTGGTCTACCAAAGCTGCGTGTTGGATGTAGAGATTCATGATATCGACTACAGGACCTACTTACTGCATACCCCATTTACGTGATTTTGCTCTACATTCACCGACATAACTCGGCATTGTGAGTCTATGTTACCATCTGAGGCACTCATATAGGATAGAACAGACCCTGGTATCTGGTCTGTCCTGCCTCAGATTCAGATTTCAATATCTTCGGGAAAGTAAGGCAGCACTGGTGCTGCCTGCCTACTTTTATTATAAGCATGCGCACGGTGCGCACCATATATGAGTCATGTCATGACAAGTCTAGCTAGACTTTTTTAGTGTTATGGTTGTGTATTATTATGTTTAGTTTAATATTCGCAAACTAAGACAAAAATGACAAACACAAATTATATAAGGTTTTATGTAAATTCTAAACTAAACAGATGTCGGTTGCCACCTTCCCGCCTATAGTTTCAGATTTCAACAACATTTCAAAGATTATTCGGATATTCGATTTACTGGGTATTTGAATAATTGGTTATCCAAATAACCAGTTATCCGAATAACCGGTTAATCGAGTAACCGGTTACCGAAGAACCGATTATTCGAATAACCGGTTAACGGGGTAAACAGTTTTCGATTTTGTACAAAACCGTGAATACTCCAAAACCGATTAACTGGTTATCCAGAAAACCGGTTTCAGTACCATCACTAGTAGAAAGCCTCGAAACATGTAGAAATAAACAAGCATATTTTTAATTAAATTAATACATAATGTGGTAATTTATCCACCTTTGCCTGAAAAACTGACTTTTTTCTCTACCGTGTATTTAATTTAGACATGCCAACACCTTCTATCTCACTACGACGGCAAGGACAAATCTCTTACAATTTTCTCCCCTTCATTTTATTTGTAATACCTATAACTACCTGCAAGACAGATTTAATATATTTTATACAATTATAAAATCAATAAAAAATTTAAAATTGTAAATGTTTGTAACTAAACATTGCCATTTTTAACACGCTTTTATTAGCTTCACTTGTATGTTTGCTTGTTTGTTTGTTTGCTTGTTTGTTTGTTTGTAACCGACTCTTTGGACTCGATTTTGACCCGCTTTAAACGGACAGATTTAATTGAAACTTTGTACACTTACGAAGAACCGGTAACAATACAATAATTTGATAAGTTTATATCATTATCCTGATCAGGATCGCCAATCCTTTCCTCACGTATCCTCTGCGTGAGAGCAAGAGGCTTAATATTGTAAGTATATTCAGTGATTCTCAGTTCGGTCGTTGGCCGAGCGGGCAAGTCTTAGTCGACGCGAATCGACGGACTCCTCGGGTGTGAGTTCAAATCCCATGGCTGAAATAAAAAAATATTTTTTTTTTCAGAAATATCTGTTGGATCGTAATATGTTATAATATCAGCATCAATAAGCAATATAAATATAGTTTAAAAAAAACTACAAAACACGCTTTCATAGCACATCAAACTAAAAAGTGAAACATAAATATAGTTTAAAAAAAACTAAAGAACACGCTTTTAAAGCACATCAAACTAAAAAGTGAAAAATAATTATTAATATAAACTGAAAACAATAATGAACGAAAAATACTAGTATTGTTGTGAAAAATGCGTGGGCCGCTTTGTGCCATATTTTTCGTATATCGAGCAACCCACGCTTTTTTCACAATAATACTAGTATTTTTCGTTCATTATTGTTTTCAGTTTATATTAATAATTATTTTTCACTTTTTTAGTTTGATGTGCTTTAAAAGCGTGTTCTTTAGTTTTTTTAAACTATATTTATTTGCACTTGATTTTATTTATTCACAATTTTTACTGCTTAGCACCATATTATATTTTTATTTTTATTGACTGTTCCTTTCGTTTTACTCAATATTCCGTAATTCGTATGATATTTAGTTTTAATTTTCATGTGTCTTTTTTTTGTGCATTGTATTAACTACGATTTTCCCCATCACCATCAAATTCGTACTTGTACTGTTGGATGGTGTATTTCTAAATAAATAATTAAATAAGTAAATAACTAAATAAATGAACATATTTAACTGCACTTCTTCAAGCACGTTTCGGTGTTTTTGTACATCGCTTCTAGTATGTCCCGTTTCAGAAAAAAATCTTTGAATTTTGCTAACTGTGAAGCGCACCAGGTGATCCTGATTGGGATATTTAACATTAAATAAAACACAGACTCCTTGTGTATTCTGCTTATCCTCATTTCCCCTCATAATCAAAATTTTAGTTCTTTGTTTTTCTGTTAAGTAACGAATCAGTGGCAATAACTAACAATTAAGCACTGTCAAATTGATTTTGCAGCAAACTGTCAACTTGTTAATCACTTGTTTCAAATACATCGATAGAATTCCAGAGCAATCCAGATTTTTTATTTTACTAATCAAATGAACATCATACAACTACTGCATATTATTGTATGTAGAATTTCAAGGAGAATTAGAATACTTAAAAAAAAGTGACGGTTAAAAATAATGACGATGATATCATTGCGGAAAAGAGTGGGATAGAAAAATGACAAATATAAAAAAAGATGCGTGTTAAAGAAATAAGATTCACCTGTCCGAGAATTTTGGCTACAGATGATCCGGGAATTTTTTTAATTGAAACATTCTATGCTAACGTTGGCTCTGAATAAAATCTGGAATTTTTATTTATATATTGACAATATATAATATCAGTTCCCTAAGTTAAAAATTAAAAAAAAAAGCGTGGGTGAAACGTATTTCACTGACCTCTTCATTTTCTAACGTGAAATCAGTTTTACGTCAGGATATACATGTCTAATAGGAGATGCATCTGTTCAATAAAATTGAAACTCCTGCTTTCGGTGATGTATTTTATTACTGTCTTTTATAGCCTCAGACACGAATTTTACTACTAAACTCAAAATAATCGTAAAAGATCCAGCATTATTTGTCCTGAACGGCAATGATACGTTTTAAAAAGTTCTCTCTTTAATTAACGTTATGATTTAATCCATAAAAATAAAACGACTGTTTCGTGTAGCAGTTTACTCTCTAGAATCAAACTACTTAAAACAACTTTAGATCAAAATATGCCAAAGATGGTATGTCTAAGATATAATTTTATTTGTTAGTCATATTTAATTTTTTCCTAATTGAAAATAGGATACAAACTGCAGCTAGTTTTAATTAGGGAACTGTTTTCTGCTAAACCTAGATAGTGAACAAGTGAATTATTGTTATTGTTATTATATAATGTAATGTCAAGAAAAGTTATCAATGCTTCTGGAAGTAAATATAGTAAATTTTTTTCCCATATGTGTGCACTATGTAAAAACCAACACAGAATTATATTTGAGTGACAATAGCATATCAATCTGAATTATTTGGATACCTGATGATTAAACTCCAGACAATTTCCGTACGTGCAGGGCCGGCACATGGGTTAGGAGAGGAGAGGTATGTGAAACTTCTCATATGATCCAAATGCTACTATCCGACCAACATCATAGATGTCTCTATGGTGGATAGCGACTTGCGAAGCAAGTACCGAGAGCAGCGACTTCTAGCCCAGGTGGACTAAACTACTGTTATTAAATATGATTTGAACGAAACAACTAACCTCTCACCACTACTCAATTTACTTTAGTCAACCTCTCACCACTACTCAATTTATCTTAGTCAGTATATGACTAGCAGGTTGGCCACTATTATTTGTCTGTTCCATAACCTATGGCATACTGAGGAGAACTAATAAGTTCGAAACCGGTCTATGTCTGGTTAGGGATTGACTAATGATATTGGCTACCGATCTATTATGATTTGAAGGTATAATCCAATGTAGGTCGGGGTATTTGCCTGCTGAGTAGTTGTTTCATTCAAATCATATTTAATAACATTAGTTTAGTCCACCTGGACTAGAGGTCGCCGCTCTCGGTACTTGCTTCGCAAGTCGCTATCCGCTACAGAGACATCTATGATGTTGGTCGGATAGTAGCATTTGGACCATATGAGAAGTTTCACATACCTCTCACCACTACTCATCGTATTTTCAAAAAGAAACTGACTACTAGTGAAAAAGTGGCAGTTCCAACAAAATAAATTTACATTCCTAAAATTTTAAAACTAGGCACAAGTTGCATTTTAAACAACTTTTTAATAGAATATTTTCATGTATTGAAAAATAAAGGGAGTTTATTCGTGCTGATTATTATAAATTGACCTATAAGACACCCTGTATAACACCGATTCAACTTACTTTTGATATACTTATCATAGTTTTACACCAGCAGGGCCAATTCCCGAAATGCCATTCTAAAATTTGAAATTTTTTTATTCATTGCATCTATCCTGGACACAATGTTCTGATACAAGCAGTAAAACATAATCACTTCTATCACCAATATTACATAAAGCATATGCCACTATTTCCCCAACTGTTCGCGCATTGGTTTGCAACATCCGTTTATTACATACTTTCAGTGGAGGTGTACTCTGAATTAGTGTTCTCAAAAACTGGAAAAAGTGAAACCGGTTAATCGATTTCTTGAAAAACCGGTTTTGAATAAAACCAGGATTCCAAATAATGGTTAAATTCGGTTACTCGGATAACCGGATATTCGAATAATCGGTTACCCGGATATCGGTTATCCGAATAACCGACTATTTGAATATCCAAAAAACTGGTTACTCGGTTATCCAAAAACCGGGTAAAATATTTAAAAATTTGGTTAATAAGAAAACAGATTAGATTGAGTTCAGAATTTAGATTTTAGAAGACAAATAAATATAACATTTCCTTTTCAGTAAAATTGGTGACGATAAAATTAGCATAAAAATGTTGAAACTATGTGTACCATATATTATCAATACAGCCATAACAACTGGAAAATATCCACGAGCCTAGAAGGAATCTATAATTTTCCCTATAAATAAAATTAATAAGCCTATTGACTATGCAGACCTGAGGCCCATAAATATACTGCCTTCTCCATCGAAAGTTCTGGAAAGGTTGATATATAATCAAATATTCGACTATATATAAACAAATTCTATTATATCTACCAGTCAAACTGGCTTTCGAGAGAATCATAGTATCACTAGTACCCTTCTAAAAGTAACTGACGATATTATTATTGGATTGTATAACAGCAATGTCACAATACTTCTCTCTCTATATTACAGTAACGCATTTGATACTATGAACCACATAATGTTATGTACCAAACTCAATTATTATGGTTTTAATGAAACTGCAATAAATTTTATAAAATCATTTCTAACGGACGGGAGGCAGTGTGTGATTATAAATGATAACGTATCAAATGATTATAATGTAATAGACGGTGCACCTCAAGGGTCAGTTCTGTCCTCGTTGTTATTTATAATATATACATATGACTTCCATCGGTATTTAGAATATTTTACACCACACTTTTATGCAGATGATACCCAATTATATTGCACCTCGAACATAGAAGACCTACAGAATTTAGTAGATCTTTTGAATGACGAAATCACAGCTTTGGTTCGTATTACAAAAAATCATTGCCTTTTCATTAACCCTAAAAAGTCGTCAGTTATTGTATTTGGTACAGCTTTAATCGTCAGAGGGTAATAGATGGCATTTCATTATCTGTGGATGGACAAAAATAGAATAGAATATAAGGAGGATGTTAAATGTTTAGGTTTAGGCCAAAATATTGATGTCCATCTTAGGTTTGTTAGTCATATAAACTCAATAATTAGAAAATCATACTGTTTGTTTTAAATAAACAAAGAAAATTTGCTTTTAAATGTTTCAAAATTATATTTTCACTCTACTGTTTACTTAAAAGGATGTATGCTAACAGACACTGTCTTAACAAAAAAACCAAGATTATGTTGTGTGATTCTATTGTACTGTCTTTATTCAATCATTGTGATGTCGTTCATTTTCAGTTTACATTGTAGAGATCATATAACCAGGTATTTGTCAGAAATTGGGTGGTTAAAAATGCATAACCTCTTTTTGCTGCTTTTAACAATCCTACTCCTACCCCTACAGTTCCGTGATGTTTTACAAACCGCAAGAGGGGATTTGAACTCCTGAGGATGTTACATGCCATATTCAGTACTACTCTGCCATGCGTACACTCCAGGCTCAAGAGTACTCGGCCAACCCGTTGACGTGAGAGGTACACACGAGGAACGGACGATCTAGAATAAATACTTCTGTGGATATTCATCATCTTGCGGGTATCTCTGTCCAATTGGCGCAGCTCATCTACTGTTCATTTCACTATACCAAAGGAGTAGCACAGAACCGGAACGGCAAGCATATTAGTTGCAGACACCTTGTTCTTCCCCGAAAGTCCGGAAGACCAAATGTTTCGGCGGCGGTGTCTGTACTTGCCGCGGAGAGAATCCTTTATTTGTGTTACGTCCTGGATGCGCCTTTGTTGCACACCCAGATATGTATAGGTCTCTCCGGCATCCAGATGTCTTAGGATACTTCCGTCTGCGAGCTGCGCATCTTCAGGGAATTCCGCGCATCATCCTCTCTTGAGGTGGACGACTGCACATTTGTCCAACCCGACCTTTTGTAGTTCGCGCTCTCCAGAGGCATAAAATTTAAGGTCATCCATATAAAATAGATGGGTGACCTTATGCTTCCGGTCGCTGCGTGGTCCACATTGATATCCGCGGGATTGGTGGAGCCCAACAGACAACGGTAGCAGTGAGATGCAGAAGAGGAGAGGACTCAGGGAGTCACCCTGGAAAACTCCTCTCCTAAATGCCACCTGCTCTATCGTGACCCGCTGTGCACCTTATGTTATGATGAAGCGAGTCTTCCAGACTGGTAGCAGCTGTTCTATGCATCTCACTAGTGGTGTTGGTACCGCAAGACATTCGATCAATTGCAACAATACCGCGTGCGATGTTGTATCAAATGCCTTGTGGTAATCAATCCAGACCATCGATAAATTCCGTTTGTATTGCACAGAATCCTGTGTAATACAGCGGTCTATCAGCAGGCTGTCCCTGCAACCTGCCATGCCCTTCTTGTCACCACGTTGTTCGTGTATCTACTGGAAGACCGGATCAACAGACATCAGTGTCCTAGCATACAAGATACGTGTAAATATCTTGTGGCAGGAGTTGAGGCAAGTGTACAGCCTATAATTCCTCGGGTCGGAAAGATCCCCCTTTTTGGGGATAAGCACAATACGTTCCTCGACGAACCAGTACGGAATCTGCTTCCTCTCGTTCAACCATGAGTTGAAAACTCACGCCAGACGACGGTGAGTGAAAGGAAATTTCTTCCACCACCAGTTGTTAATGCAGTCTGGGCCCGGGGCAGCAAAGTTCTTGGTACCAACAAGCGCTTGTTGGACTTCCTCTGTACTGATTGCCGGGCACACTTCTTCTGGCTCTTCAAGATGTCTGTGGCACAGAGCCTTAAAGTGTGCAATTGCTGGAGTGTCGCTATTCAATGAACGTGTCGTTTCGTAGATTCCCTTCCAGAAGGTTTCGACATCTTCTGCAGTCGGCAGATTATCGATAACACGCTGTGGCTTTTGAAGGAGGCGGAAAGAATTCGTACGGAACAAATTGTCTTGTTCCATACTCCTTACCCGCCTCTTCAACGTTTTTGTTGTAGCCATGAGCGCTTGGATCCTATCTAGGCAGTGCTGCTTGATAGTAAGCATCACTGTTCGATTTAGAGGGTGGTGTTGATGATTTAGTCCGGCTGCTATGCGCCGGATTCTGTGTGTAAACACTCTACCACTCGTCTTGTATTCCATCACACTCTGGATCCGAGAAGCGTGTTGTCTGGCCGACTGTATCTTGCCCTCGATTTTTTGTACACGCTGCTTGGCTTTCTCGACCGCGTGATTGGTTGACCTCTCACGGGGGACGAGTTGCTTCGCGGCGTTGTACACGGCACAGTTGATTTGCCAGATGTCTGCATCTTCTAGAAGTACCTCATCGATGACCGCGTCCATTCTAGCCAGGTCTTGCGGCTTTAGGTTAGTCCTGGTGTTAAGGCTAACCCTCGTCCTTAAGTCTACATCGGTGAACTTTAAAGGATGTTCCCCATCAGCTGGTAATTGCCGCGGTGGGACTGCGGCTGGCAGTTTTCCAGCTGACGGGGTGCCCTTACGTAACCTGTCATGCGCAAGAAGGATAGTTGATCTCTCAGATGTTGTTGAGAGAAGGCGCGATGCTCTGGATATATTTCGCAGCAAACTGCATGCAATCGCGCCATGTATCCCCTTCGCTCAGGTTCGCTACTTTCGCGGCAGGTCAGCAAGTCATCCCGAAGTTCCCTCGCCCACTTAAAGCGTCCATGTTCAATGCCTTGGTTCTCAACGTTGAGACCATCCGGTAAGGCCCCTCTCACCTGTGTCTGGCCCCCATCTGCTTAGGGTTGATTGTGAGGGGCTCTTCTTAGGTTATATGGAACCCGAGTCGTGAGAGTACCAGGGTGGTTAGCCCTGGTACCCCTGGTATTATTATCCTCCTCCCGTTGCCTCCGACGCCTCACGGGAGTCGCGCCGGCGCATTAACTATAGCCACGCCGCACCTCCCGTAGGGTTAGTGACTGTAGATATCAGACTCGTGTGCCCTAAGCAGACGGAGAGAAACCAGAATGGCACTTATGTAAAAAATCCGGACACATCCATTCCCACCGATATTGCCAGTATCGGTGGCTGGATTTGACCTCGCAGGAGGATGGAGAGATTATATAGTCACACTTGCATCGTATGCTCTAGCCAATTACTCCACCGAGCCGATATAATTGTTCCTGTTCATTTTTAACCTCCCGCCAGTCATCTCCGCACTGCGACATTTGTAGACAAACTGAATCTGAGTAGGGAATACGGTTTAGATCTTGCTATGTACGCACAGCTATTCTCCTTTCCGGTAGGAAATATAGGCTGATGGGGACCGGTCGCGGGATTCACGAAAATTGTCTTCTGTCTACTGATGATCTGACACTTGTTATTGATAGATCGATTTTCTGTATTTCGTTCAGTTGGTAATTTAAAATTAATAAAAGAAAAAAATGATTGTTATAATGAAAATCTTTCTAGTTTAAATAAAATTTGTTGGTACCATGAAGTCATAAATATATTGAAACTATTTATATTACTTGAACTATGTTTATTAGGTTTACTTTATGGTTACTGTCAACATACTCTCTGTATAAATCAATTTATAATTACTACGGTAGCAATTTAGCCTATAATTTGTTAAATGCTACTATATTACTGAAATTTATATGTTTCCTCTGTGAGGTATGAATGGTATAAAGACTAATATTACATTGTTGTAAATAATTCATGTTTCTACTTACCTGTGATCCGGTGTATTTGTTTTCAGTGAGGTATAGCTTAGGGCTTACTAATTACTACTGTGTATATATTTATCAATTTTAGATATTATCGTTATCGGTACTGGTAATAATAATGCTTGTATTGCTTGGAAACTTAACCCATCATATTGATTATACGTATTACTACATTTAATTGGTGTATCCATAAACTCGCTCCTTTAAACACAAATTAATTAATTTTAATGTTTAATGATAAATTACTATGCAGCCATAATTTGATGAAGGGCACGTTTTTAAATTCTGAATTTTGTTCAGAATGCTATTTTTTTTATTAATTTTGCGTAGAAACAACTCGACAGAAATAAAATTTCTCATAATATCTCCATATTTTTCTAAAACATACCTGCGTAGATACTGTTATACAGGGTGATTTACAAGTATAGTGCCAAATTTTAAAGTCTGCCTCTTTATTAAAAAAAAAAAAAAAACAAGTGGACTTGTCTTATTAAACGTATGTCCTAAAACGTATAATAAGAAAGTTACAACTCCTTAAATGTATATGATGAATAAAGACGAAGTGTTGTAAGAAATTGACTGGCGTCAGTGAGGAGCATGGTGTAACTTACAAAGACTTACATACCTCTTATATCATGTCCATTAACAGATGCCTACGCATCACTTGCACATCCATATTTGAGCACTTATTAGTATTACGCAATTTCTCAATATCCGGATTTTTGCTTAACTTTAAATCACAGTTAAAACTTTTCTATTATGAAAATAAAAAATTAAAACAAATAATTTATCTTAAATACCATGTGGATTTAATGTACAAAATTACATGCAATACTGATGTGTATGTCTTTTATTAATAAGAAATACATATGTTTTATTTAGTATCATTTTATTAAACTAAATAATCGTATTTCCTATCAATAAAAAAAAAATACGTATCAGTATTGCCTATAACTTTATATATTAAATCTATATGGTATTTAGGATGAATCGTTTGTTTTTGTTTTTTAACATTACCAACAGAAAAATTTTAACAGCGATTTCTAGATTTATGTTGAAGACTTGCTGAAAACACGACAATCACTTGTCATAACGTCTTTGTTCACTACTTTAAAAGATTCGAATTAAGTTAACCAGTACAGAATGTTTCACTTTTGACATTGTATAAGCTTGCGAAAATATTATATTATAATCTCCGTTCGCATGTACATACGTACCTCAATGGCGTCTGTGTTTTACTGGACCACAGATTTAATATAAAATCAGATATCCCATTTGTCGGCATGCTTTGAGGTACGTGGCAAATTTTTTTTATTTGGATGTACATCGTCAGTACAATTTCAAAGCACGAGAGTTTGTCATGTGCGTCTCATTCTGAGTCTCCATCTTCAGGAGTAATGTGCTATTAACCTCTCTTTTGATGCGGGCATTGTAGTGAAGTGCAGTGTTATCTCTAACTATTAAATAAATAGTGTTTGTTATTTCTGGACAGTTACCAGCTTTAGTCATTTATGTATAAATAAACTTTTGAAAATGGCTCCAAAGTATTTTTGTGTAAAAAGTTGTCTCAAAAACACAGAATATAATATTGAATTAAGTTTCTTTTCATTTCCCAAATAACACGAAAAGTAATCTAAATTAGCAAATAATAACATTAAATACTTGATGAAAAGCGTACCTAACACACAAAATTTTCCATATTTCATCTTAATATGGCCCAATTTGCCACACTTATAACGGATACCTCCATCTGGGCTACCGTTATTTTGTTGCTCTCGTCTCGTTTGGGAATTTATCTTTGTCAATAGTTGTGCGATCAACTTTTTTAACTCGGTTAATACTTGCATGGTTTTATCTGTCGGGGTCTCTTCTACAGCCATGGCTCGCACTCTCTGGTCTGATTGTGTGGTATCCTCATAGGCAGCCTCTATCTCAAGTGCATGTACTAGGACCTCACTACTTCGATTTAAGGATTTGTCTAACCTCCTGCTCCCTTACTCCATCAATAAACGTTCCAACTGCCAACTGTTGCTGAAACTCCATTGGTGCATCAGGATACGCTAAACGGGCCAATCTCTCTACAGCAGCCTCGAACTCCTGTACGATTTCTCCACCCCGTTGTCTGCGTGTTTTCAGCTGAGCCTGATATACTTGGGCGAGATGTTGGTCTCTTAGTTCTAATGCTGCCTCCAGAATGTTAAAGTTTTGTTGCTGTGCTTCAGGAATTGTCTGGAGTAGGTCTAATGCTTGGCCACTTAGTGCTAATACCAATGCTGTTGCGTTTTCTTCATTGTTCTGGTTATTTGAACGTGCAACTGTCTCAAATTGTTTCTTATAAATTGACCATGAACTCTGACCGTAGAAGGAAAGTGGTTGTAACCTAGCACCAGACGATAGTACTAACTGACCACCCCTCTCTTAATTGCTATTTAAGTCGGGCTACATCTTCCTTAACTTCAGTTATATCTCCTTCAAACTTTCCTCTAAATTCACTGACTTCAACCCGTACATCTTCCTTCAATTGTTCAGTGACCGAGAGCATGACTTGATACTGTCCCTCCATAATTTGTCGTAATTCTTCCTAGCGTCTTATTTCCAGGCCTTCCATCATTTTTCTTAAGTCATCTTTTTCTTCCTGTCTTTTCATTCTTGTTCATCTTTTTCTTCCTGCCTTTTCCTTTCTTGATCTTCCATAATTTTCCTTTGTTCATGTTCCTGTCGCTTTCTTTCTTGATAGTTCATCCATTCTAACAACGCTGCTAGCAAGTCCTGTGTTTGATTCTCCGCCATACTTCTTGTTATTAACATTAACTCACGACACGTAAATCAGTTCAAAATAAAGTTGATTAATATATAATATAATCTCCATAAAATGAATCTATCATGTCTATTTTAATAATAGAATGTTCCAGAAAAATCTCTAAACAGTACTAGATAGGCTTATTTCAAGTTTATGTTATTTTTGTGTTGATAAAATTCACTTAACTCCAATAATTGTGCAATGAAATGTTCGAGAACTTTCACGAAATATCACTAATAAGTCTTGTTTTGAGTCTATAACACGTTTCCGTTAACATAGTTCATGTATCTTCTGTGATTTCCAAATCGAATGTTCTAGAATTTTCACGAAAAGTCACTTATAGTCTTGTTTTTAAGTCTATACACATTTCCGTTGACACAATTCACGTATCTCCTGTAGTTTCCAAATAGAATGTTCTAGAATTTTCCAGAAATTGCAGTAATAGTCATTTTTCTCAGTCCACGGCACATTATAACTAGCGGCACTCGCGTATTTGCAGCTATTTCTAAATCAAATGTTCTAGAAACTTCCCGAGAATCTTCTTTAAAGTTACTATTCAGTCCAGAAATAGTCCTCCAAACACTGTCCAGTATCTTAATTCTCCATGTTACCACTAATTTCTGAGAAGAACACTGTAAAACCTTTTCGAATATTCCAGAAATTTCTCTTCCAATCCACTTCCGACACCAAATTGTTACGTGTTTGATATTCTCACAAACACCTATATTCGTAGATTGAATGTCTAGGTAACACTTATTCACTACTTTATTTACTAATTAACAATTAACAACAATAGATTAATTATTGGCTTAACTATAATCACCCGAACACTTATAGGTCTCTTTCTTATTTCTTCTTTACTCGTTCACGTTCAACTTAAGAATGACTTTGGGCCCACCTTGCGTCTTATTTATACATCCATTCACACGGTCTAGAGCATTCCAAAATATTCCTGGCCATTCGTGTACAATGGCAAGTGTGACTAGATAATCTCTCCATCATTTTGCGGGTTCGAATCCCTCCACCGGCATTGGCAATGACGTTGAGAATGGTCATGTGTCTGCGTTTTTTCACAAGTATAACTCTCTCCCGTGCAGCCTCGGCTTTGAATTCTAGGGTTGTCCAATTTCTGTAGTGTTTATGTTTATGTTTAAGTACATATAAAATAGAATATAATACAATTTATTAATTTTAGAAAACAAAAATACAATAATATACAAATGTTTAAGAAATGTTGCCAAATACATGCAAACAAATAAATACATATACACTATAAACAAACTACACACGTGAAGCAATAAATAACAGAACTACAGATAACAAATATAATAGCACAACGCTGAGGGACAAGTACTCTGCTGAGATGTAGTCTATTGAAATAAATACGATATGAAAATATCAAAAATTACAAAAGCAACAGTAAAAACAAAACACGTAAGATAATATACACATTATCTTTTTGTATATTAATTATTATTAATTTTAGAAAACAAAATATCAAGTAAATACATTTGTTAAAAACTTTTGTCAACTGTTACAAGTAATAGATACCTAACAAATCAAAAAAAAGACAGTGTAACAACATACTATTTTATACATTACAATTTACAAGGTTAACAAAAAATTTAAAATGTAAAAATATAAAAATATATATTAAAAATTCATAAATGTATAAAACAAACGATAACAGAAAATCACAAACCACACAGATATTTAGAAAGTACGTCAAAAAGAGGACAAATTCGTGTACTGTATAACAGGTTTTCTCAATTAACATCGACATTATTGCTTTTTACTTTCTTATACCTAATATAAGGACGTATAGTAATCGTGATTTTTTTCGACCTCGAGATTTTGATTGATTTATACGTTTTGAATCCTCTTGAATCCATTCTGACTATTTTCCGAATGATGTCTGTTAGTGCGTGCGTGCGTGCGTGCGTACGTGGGTGTGCGTGTGTTTATGTGTGTATCCGTGCTACCTCCAAAAATACTAATGGGAGACCCCCCAAATTTGGCAGTTAAAATTGTCAACAACATTTTAGGTGATACATTAAATTTGATGAATGTGGTACCACCAGAAGAGACATAATGAATGAAAGAAGAATAAAGGTACAATTTCGGGAAAAAAAGTTTTTATTGCATTTCTTGACGAATCTTGACGAATTATAATGAAAAAAACATAACTTTATGGAAAAAATCTGTCTGCATGTCTGTAGTATCGCGATAAACGATAGGAGCCACTGTTTTTGAAAACTGAATTCTAGGTTTAAATCTGGTCTGTATATCCACTAATATTTGTTCAAAACGAAGTGTTACTTATTTGTTATTACAAAGAATATTCAACATAAGCTTCAATTTATATTAAAATTTACCGTGCCAGATCTGTACAACACTTGTTTTACAAGTTTACATGTTCTGTAGCACAATTTGACTGATACCGCAGCGTGTCACACAAGTTTTAAACTGCTAAGATGTCATTTAGGGCACGTGTGCCCTTAAGTTTATGGTTCGTTACATAATGAGTCGTAAAATAATACAGCTTCGCATTCTCACAATCATCCAGCGTGGGTAAACTATAGGCCTTAAGTCGTAAAAAGTGGGTTATAAAGTTTAATGCTTCATTTGTTTATGATAGCCCTGCTTTTGCAGAATCGAAATTCGAACTGAAACTTAAATACCTACCTCTTCCATGTCTGTTTGTTCAAATATAAATGATACTATGTAGACAGCTTATTTTGTACCTCATCATACGTCATAATAAACCACGTTATTTACATATTATTAAATACAGCTATCAGATTTTCCATTGTCCCTGTAGGGGTAGTAGTTATTATTGAAAAACAGTAAAAAGTCATTATTATTATCACCTGGATTATCTTTTTTTTAATTTTTAACGGTACAATTTATATTTTTCAATAAAAACTGGAGTAGGGAGCCATACTCGCTCTATGTGCAGCCTCTCCTCCATACACAATATCCAGTGATTTTGAGATACCCTGTTGAAAACCACTGACCTTGCACCTTGCTACTAAAATGCACTGGTGTTTGAGAACAAAATGGAAGAAATTTGTGTTTTATGAAATATCTCAAAAATTTGAATATTAGGAATAAACTTTATATACAGGGTGAGTCGAGATGAAAGTACCAAACTCTGGGAGTTTATACTACAGGTAAGTGTATGATTAAAAAAAGTTGTAATCCGAAAGAAATTTAAAAAGATGTTTCCTAGGACCCCCAGATATTTTCTGGATCGTTTGCTAACAGCGCGTGTTGCTCTCCCGAGTTCACCGCAGCATTGAAAATACGACGAATTAGTGCATCCGGATTGTTCTTATTTGTTTTGTACACTTCACTTTTCAACTAGTCCCAGAAACAAAAGTTTTATAATAATTATTTAATTGGTTCTTTCATTTTTGAGAATCGTGTAACAGGAGAATATTACTGAGACTTTTTGTGAAATGATCTACAAGAACTATTAGACGTTTTTGAAAATTCCTTGTAAATACAAGTTTTAAAACGCTGTAATTGTGAAACAATTAGAATCGTATTACAACTTTTGAGTTTTTAGTTATACACTTATGTGTAGTATACACTCCCGGAGTTGGCACTTTTCTCCCGCCTCACTCTGTATATTATTTCGATGCGATATAAGATTCCTAAGAAAAATGACGATTAACGTTAATTCATAAAATAAGTAATAATAATAATAAATGGCAAATATTTCCGGCACCTGTTAGTTACAATCGAACTTCATTAAGGTAAGATTGTTTAATCGTAGAATTAACCACCAAAATTTATAATATTTATTTAGTTTTTTATTTATTTTACACTATTCAACAGGTCGAAAAACCCAATTACAGAATAGGAACAATACAAAAAAATATAGAAGTATACACTTAATCCATGAACTTTGATATTTAACAAGATAAATATTAAATATGTGTATCCACATAGGAAAAATGGAATAAGGAATATGATAAAAAGTCAAAGGAAAGAGAGAACAAAAACATATCAGGAAAAGTATAATAACATGGAACCAACCAAAAAGAAGCGAAGAAATTAGGCAACTATAAATTCAACTTTTTAATTGACTGGATATAGGATATAATGTGGATTGCGCAATTTAGAGAGTTATAATCATTACACATATTGTGCAGGGGCGAATATATTTTTTTTATTATCGATCGTGCAGTTGATAGATACAAAAAATTTCTCTGTTTTGCCCCAACTAGGAGTGTGAAAATTTAACATACCTAAAATTTGGGTACAGTTTATATTGTTATGAATGATCTCGTGCAAAAAAATGAGATATGCTTTTATATCTATGCTCAAGGGAGTCGAGACCAAAATTTGCGAGAAATTCATATTGAGGGAAACTAATAACAGGATATTCCCCATCTATTCTGAACTTGCCATATTTTAAAAATCTGCCCTGAATTTCCTCCAAATTATCAATATACATAGCGTAATTAGGACACCATATGGTTGACGCATATTCTGAATTACAGCGAACAAAGGTGGTATATAGTAGTTTCAGTGTGTCAACATTCTAAAAGTTATGGCTATTTCTGATAATAAATCCTAGAGCTCTGTAAGTCTTTGTGACAGTACAAATAATGTGACTATTAAAGGAAAACTTTTTTATAAAAAATAACTCCCAAATCACAGAAAGTCTCAGGTCTTGAGAGTATGTTATTATCGAGAGTATAATCGGAATATATCAAAGATTTTTTGGTGGAGTACGACAATGCGTTACATTTTTTGATATATAAGGTAAACTATTTTTTATGCACCAGTACTTGACAAAAATTAAATTTTGTTGTAGGTCGAGACAGTCATCAATGCTTACAACTCTACAAAAATTTTCAAATGATCAGCATATAATATGCATGAAACTGTTCGACTATCAACAATATCATTGATAAATGAAACAAAAAAAGAAGTGCTAATATCGATCCCTGGGGAACGCCTAAAGTAGCAGATACTTTGACAGAATTGCAACTACGATATACTACATGTTGGATCCAATTTGAAAAATAAGATTCTAGAAACGTCAGGAAGTCTTGAGAGAAACCAAAATTAATCAACTTCTTTAATAGTATATTATGATCAATTCTGGCAAAGGCCTTCGAGAAATCAGTACAAATTACGTCGGCTTGAAATTTCTCATCGACGGCATCAGTTAAAAATTCTGTCATACAAAATCCTAAGTTTGTTACAGTTGATCGGTTGAACCTCTATGATCAAGTTTTTACAATGAGAAAATGTGTGATCAAATAATAAGCATTTCACAACATTTAACAAAGTTACAGATTATGACAATTGGACGATAGTTACCATTTTCCGACCGGTCATCTTTCTTAAAAACTGGAGTTATCTCAGATGATTTCCATTGCGAGGGAAACGTATTAATTTTTAAGAATAAATAAAAAATTTTAGAAAGGGGTGCTGCAAAAATTAACGCACAGTCGCGTAATAAAAAAGCTGGAATTCCATCTGGTCGACTTGTCAGCTTAGGCCTGTTTGTTTTTAAACAAATGAGAACATTACATTCAGTTATTACAGATGCCATAGTTATTAAAATTTTTAACAAGATGATCATTATTGTTAGTAGGATTTTTATAGGATTGCTGAAGAAAGTGTGCAAATGCATTGCATATTTCTTCTGGATCGGAAAGATTTATATTATCAACGGTCAAATTATTAGGTATATCAGCATAAACGTTCTTTTTATTCATAAATTTTCAGAAATTAGATGGATCTTGTACTATATTATTTTCTAAGTTAACTAGATATTCTTTAAATGACTTTTCGGAGTCGGTTTTGAATGTACGCCTAAGTTGTTTAAATTTATTATAGAAAGTGATATCATTAGAAATTTTGTACTTTTCCCAGAGTGAGTGCTTTCTCTTAATGTCTTTTATTATAAAATAACTGAATCAGGCGACTTTAAGATTGTTTCTAGTCTAGGCTTTGCAGTAGGTACTGTTGTCAAACGAAAAATATTTAGGAATATTAAAGTCATGGAGGATAGGTAAATCGGAGTCGAATAAATAATTAAGAGAACAGAACGAATCAAATATTGAATTATAAACATCGGTAGAGCTATTTGGAGAAATATAAATGACAAATATGTAGAGATAATTAAAGACAAGTGTATTGATATTTTAACACCAACGATGTTATGATAGGTATATGATAAATAAACTTTGTTGTTTGGATCTTTGCGGGCCTCAATAGTAGCCGTATGAATCAAATAATCAATAATAAATAGAAATGTCAACTCTACCTTTGAACAATGGCGAATACTGGACAACAGTTCATTTATACAATATTTTTATTGTACTTGTTGATACTATAAATTCGCTGCTGCAATATAGCAGTACACGAGCAGGTAGTACCTAATTTGATATACGGCGCAAAGATCCAAACAAAAAACTATGTTTCATTTTGTGAAACAAATTTTAATAACAAGAATAACACTTAATAAAAACTCTCAGTCGACATACCTGGTGAAAACGCCACTTTAGTATCAACAGACAATACGATTAATATTTAACATTAACAGAATTTAAAAATGTATTAAGAATTTTTATGTCAAGGTGATCATATATTTCTTATTCTGTTGAAACTACCCTCTTGTCACATTTGAGTCGTTTTCATTCTATATTTTAAAATATTTGACAGTATACCAATAAATATTTCTTTATTACTTGCAGGTGAAAGTTATGCTGAGAGTGTCAAATCCTACGACGGGCTCAGGTGCAGAATCAGGAAGTTCAAATAGTTTTTTCAGTTTAGACAAACGAAAGAAACAAGTTACATTAATCGATCCCTCGGTTTGCAATGGATCAGCTGCACCAGAAGACAGAAGGGTCGGCGTTGCAGCTCCAAAAATGTTTGCATTTGACGCGATATTTTCCCAAGATGACTCACAGGTGAATTTAAAATTATATTCCTAGAATTTAAATTTAAATCTTATTAAAAGCTGTCAGTTAACTGTAGATTTAAGTTATTGGTACACATATTTGTCATTATTGACAGATCTTAATCTTCACAAATTAAATTAATCAAAACATCTTTAAAAAAATGAAGAAACCACGTCAAAATCCTTGTCTATACAGGGTGATTCACGTAGCTCTTTCTTTAGAAAATATTTGACTTTCCGAAATCGTATTAATATGAAATTTGGTAGCCAGCCATAATCGACTGCTGTAAATCTAAATAAAATATTTTCAAAATGGCGCCACTTCCGGATATACCGGAAATCGACGCCATCTTTGTTTTTTTAAAAGTAAACACCCCATTTGGATTTCATATTTAAATTCTACAGAAAATTGTGAGTTAGTGTCAGCACTTATCTGTCATAGTTTTTGACATATATCGTTTTCCAAATCATGGTTGCAGGGGCCCATTAAGAAATTGATGTCCTGAGCCATTGGGAATAAATAAATGGCTTTTTTTATTCAATTTCTAAAGGTTTGGCTAATATTTTGCATTATTGCTGATACTTTTGTTATGTTTAATGCGCCTACTGCGATTTTTCAAAACTGACAATCAAAAAAATGTCAAAAACTTCATTTTTTCAAACGGCGACTACCATTTCTGATACCAGAAATCAATATAAAATTGAATTTTTGGGCCACTTTTATTAACATTGTGTATGCCTATCGTTTTCGTATTATTGGCATTTTTTTGAGAGAAATATTATTGGTTTTTCCTCAACAGTAGTTAGCTTTAGTATGCTTTGAAAACAAATGCCAAATTCAAGCCTAGCCACTCTTGTGTCATTGTTTGTCTTATTGTTTAAATTAATTCGTGCAATTTTCATCATAGAACATTATCCGAATAATATTGTCTTTGATTTATTTGTAATTTATGATGAAAATAACAGAATAGTCGACAGAACGTGCCGAACGTTCAATTTCAAATATCCACATCTACCGCAAATGATGAAAGGAAAATTTCTTAAAATTAAAGATGTTTTTTTTCATTATGGGAAGGTAGTTAAGCATGTTGCGAGAACTAAACCTATAACAGGAAATGAAGAAGTTGAAATTAAGGTTTTGGGATATTTTCATGAAAATCGTAATTTTTTACAAAATTTATCATCTGGACAGACGAAGCAAAATTTTTTCAACGAGAGATATTTAATTTTTGGGCTCAAGAAAATCTTCGTATTGTAATGGAGATGGAAAACCAAATTCAATTTCGTATTCACATTTTCTGTCTGTTAATGGACAGTGAGGTGCGATATTTCATGTACGATAATTTAAATGGCGAGGATTATTTGAGAACTTTAAGAGATGTTGTGGAAAACTACCTGGTTGATATGCCACTGTAACGGTGTCTGTTCGGACGCCCAAAATATGTAGCGACGTATGTTTGGGCGTCGTAACCGTGTTTGCTCTCGGATAGCTGGTTTGGAGAATTAATCCAGGATTCCTGTTAGTTGTAAATAAGAAAGCCCAAAATATTGGTAATGGAGTTTATTTTATTAAAGTAACATTTATCCAAAACATGAAGTTAAACAAACATAAAATCAGATTCTACAACAATAAAACCTAAGTACAGTTAACAAATATTATTTACATCGGTGAAATTAATTTACGGGGAGTGTAATTCGGTGAATGCACGGTGACGGTGGGCTTCAGCTCCAAGTACTGAAGTAAAACATCTAGGATTCGATGCGGCGGTAAGTTCGAAAATTATTTAATGGCGGCAGGCCCAGCTCAGCACGCTAAAGACTCACGGCAAAAAATAATTAGGGGACTGGTGACGGCGGTTGGTTTAGCAACTATTTACCAACAGTGGGCCCAGCTCAACACGCTAAAGACTCACGGCGATAAATAATTACTAGACTGGTGACGGCGGTGCAGAGCGGAAAAATGGCTACCAACACCAGGAGGTCAAGCTCAGCACGCTTAAAACCCCAAGATGCTACCAGACATTCAGCCGGGCGGCGTCGTCATCGGATTCTGATTTCTAACCAAATGGAGTCAAGCTCAACACGCCTAAGACTCCTCAACTACCCAGCTCAACACGCTGAAGATAGTTGTCAGCAGAAAACTGAATGCCTTTCCTCGGCTACGGCCATTCTATTTATACCAAAATCCTGGCCTTGGTGACGTCAATATTTCATGGCGGCAGGAAGTACCTGGCAGCACCTGCCAAACGGTAATTGCAGAAACTTCTAGGAATGAACATCTACGTGATTCATCATATGTCGGCAGGAAGTGCGCGACAGCACAAGACTAACGGGAATTTCCGAAACTATTGTAATGAACATGCGTATGATTCATTACAACACTCAATCGAGTTATCAATCGTTGGTATCAAACGGAGCTCCTGCACATGCGACTAGATTCGTAGATGCCAAGTTCGTTGGTGGGGAAATAGAGGTCCCTCAGTTTGGTCCGCACGATCACCGGATATTACCCCTTTAGATTTTTATTTATGGCGTCGGGTCAAAGAATTAGTGTACACAAATCCGAGTTTAAATTACGAAGACTTGAGAATAAGGATAGTTCGAGCTTTTAATCGTTTGGACCCTCTCGAGGTTCGGAGAGCAACGCAGTCTGTTTAGGATCGAATTGTAGGCTGTCTCAATAAAAACGGTGCACACATTGAACATTTGTATTTAAATAATTATTTTCTCAATCTGTTATTTTGTTGTTACTATTTGTTATTGCAATACGAGTTTTGAATAAAAATTCAAATGAAACGATTGTTTGGGTTTATTTCTCACAACAGGCTTAACTACCTTTCCATAATGAAAAAAAATTTCTTTAGGTTTAATTAAATTTTCCTTTCGTCATTTGCGGTAGATGTGGATGTTTAAAACTAAAAGCTCGGCATGTTCTGTCAGCCATTCTGTTATTTTCACCACAAATTACAAACAAATCAAAGACAATATTATTCGGATAATGTTCCATGATAAAAATTGCACGAATTAATTGAAACAATAAGATAACAATGACACAACAGTGGCTAGGTTTGACATTTGGCATTTCTTTCCAAAGCCTACTACACCTAACTATCGTTGAGGAAAAAACAATAATATTTCTCTTAAAAAAGTCAATAACTGAAAAAAGATTGAAGATAGGCATACACCACGTTAATAAAAATGGCCATAAAATTCAGTTTTACATTGTATTCTGGTGTCAAATGTGATGTTTACCATTTGAAAAAATTAAGTTTTTGACATTTTTTGAAAAATTGCAGTATGCGTATGAAACATAACAAAAGTATCAGCAATAATGCAAAACATCCGCCAAACCTTTAGGAAGTGAATAAAAAAATCAATTTATTTATTTTCAATAGCTCAGGAGTTATTAATTTCTTAATGTACCCCTGCAACCCTGATTTTTTGCGAAAAAAGTGACATATGTCAAAAACTATGACAGATAAGTGCAGACAACTGGGATGTTCTGAACTCACAATTTAATGTAGAATCCAAATTTGAAATCAAAATGGGGTGTTTCCACTAAAAAAAAACAAAGTTGGCGTCGATTTCCGGTATTTCCAGAAGTGGCGCTATTTTGAAAATGTTTTATTTAGACTTGCAGTAGTCGATTATGGCCGGCTACCAAATTTCGTATTAATACGACTTCGGGAAGTCAAATCACGCTGTATATCTTACCTCTAGAGACTAATAATTCTGAGATCCTCCTTGCTGACGTTGCGTACAACTACTCAGTGCTGACAAAGGCAATAACCAGAAACCGGTCTAAGAATGGTATACGCGACAGCCTCAAGAAGGATTTCCATTTATTTGGTAAAAATCGTTTACTAATGAGCAATCGCAATTAAAGCTTTAATCACTTCACTTTTTATGATGCAAAATTATAAGTCACCAAGAAGAGTGTGTGGCAACTCTATTTAATCTTCAATTAAATAAAATGACAGGATTACGATTTTTATACCTCGTATTTAGGTATTACCATGAGTATTTATTATTATTTGTAAATATTGTAATTAATTGAGAAGGATAACAATATGCTCTGTACAGTCGGCAACATCTGACTACAATAAATTACTAATTTTCAGGTGTAAATATTTAAACAATACATCTAAATATTTAAACAATACATCTAAATATTTAAACATCTAATAATAATTTATACACTTTACACTGACTATTTGCTTAGTTTATTGCTGAGGTTATTTGAAATCAGACGTGTTTTTGTAATAATTTGCATACTGAGCAGTTGAACAGAAAATTAAAGAATATGAGACAGATATATTATTTTACAACTCTTTTTGTCAGCACTGCAGGACTGCTTTAGTTATCCCATATAAAGTCTATCTTCAAAGTATTTTCATTCATTTACATTCATTTTTATATATAAAACCCTGAACAACCTCAATCGATAAGAAAATTTCTCTGCTGAAACGTATATCTAGATCTCCTGCTAAAGAGAATAGCAAAGTCCTTAGTAAGTGTTTCACTCAAAGAAATCTGAAAATCTTAAAAAGATTGAACACGACTTTTACATTTGTGTCCCCCCTGCAGGTTGATTGGTTCTCGCGTTTGTAGAGAGAGATATAAAACCAAGGGGTGCATTGCGACACTACGGCTACGAAATAATAAATTATACTGCAATTGTATTCATTAACTCAATGGTCCTCGGCTCGGCGTATACGTTTGATTTACACAAAACTCTAAAAAAAAGAGGTAAATATAGTTAATACAACTGTTATTTAATATTTACCTAAATGATGTACTAACACTAAAAACAGGGAAACATAATCTATTTTGTTGATGACGAGGCTAGTTTCTATAAAAGCGACAGATAAGAGAATTTAAAAACAGAGGTAGAAACAGATTTTTCAAAAATAATAAAATGATTTAACCATCGTTTACTGCCCATAAAATTCTAGTCCATGATATAGTGCAAGAAATGCGTGGTCGCGACTTTCTGCCCGTTCTTCGTTAGTAGATTAAGGGGGAATGGTTGAAGTAGGGGTCTCAGCTCGAGGCGGTGGGAGCGGTCATGTGACTTGCTAAATTCAAATTGAAATTTCACATTGGATTTTTTAATTCCTCTTTTGCTGTCCATTTGTTACAAGATATTTTAAAAAATCCAAAAATACCCTAACAGCATTTTTTTGTAGTTAGGTATGGCGTATATTTTTCAATTTTTGGATTCTGAATCAAAAGCTGATTCCAAAAATGTAGCACACTTAGTGTTTAAAATTGATAGGTTGAAAGATACGGCCATTTAGAGTACAAGAATTTACTAATTTTCCATGTTTTGTTTGAACAAATAATAGTCACTAGAACTAATGGTTAGTTAAAAATAAAAACAATTTATAGTAAATGTTCGAACCGTACTCTTTGTTGTAGCTGACAGTACCCTAAACGATGAATAAAGTGTTGCTGAACCTTGTTTATAGTTTCCTTAGAAATGTTGTTTATTTATATTCTAATTCTCTCTTAATTCAACAATGTTTTCCGGTTTGGTTTTATAAACTAAGTTTTTTAGATGGTCCCACAGAAAATGATCTAATGGATTGAGGTCCGGTGACCTTGGTGGCCATTCGATGGGTTCACATCTACCAATCCACTTGTTCATAAATATTTGGTCAAGATACCTTTGAACTTTGTTGATAATGGAGAGGCGCACCATCGTGTTGATACCACAGGCTTACGTCAACATTTCTAGGATTAATTTTACTGGGGAATAAATTTAATAACGTTGGGATGATATAGCTCATTAAAAATTGAAGATGTGCCGGTCCGTTTACAGTTCCATTGAAAAAATAGGGTCTAATGATTCTACTTCTTACAATTCCCGTCCACATATTTTTTTGTGGAAACTGTGTGTGCTGCTCCCGCATTCATCGAGGGTTTTCCCTTGCCAAGTATCTGCAATTCTGATGATTCACTTCACCATTTAATTTGAAAGTTCATTTATCGGAAAAAATAATATTTTTTATCAGAAGAGGATCACCATTGCACATATCCATCGTTGTCTCACAAAATTGTATCCTCCGGTTTGGATCATCATCACATAGTTTTTGCACAAGCTGAAGCCTAAAGGGATGTCATTTTTCCAGTTTTAATACTGTATGTACTGACGTTTTAGTAACATCATAATCGCGACTAACATGGTGAACTCTGGTATGTGGATTTTCTTCAATAGCCAGTAAAATAGTTAATTTTGTATCATCGTCAACACCTAGGCGACCTGTTTTGGGTAAACCTTCTACAGCATATACTTCTTGTTGAGTTCCCATCCTACCACACCCAATTATCACAAGAATTTCAATTCTCTGCTTTATAGATACACTCATTTTATAAATTAAAATAAATCGACAACAACTATTAAGTGGTTCACTATCAAACACGATAATGATAAAACAAAAAAACAAACAAAACCAGCCTACTTCAAAAATTAATAAAAAACGTGTTTATGGCCGTATCTTCCAACTTATCCATTTTAGACCCTAATTGTGATACATATTTAGAATCAGATGTTGAAGCAGAGTCCAAAAATGGAGAAATACATAGAGTGTTCCATTTAAAAAATATATCGATGACGTCATAGCAGAAATAGTGATGACTTCATAAGCAAAAAAATTAAGACTAAGGGGCGCAATTGAAATTAAAAATCGACTTGTTTGAGGATTTTTTCTAATTATTTTTGGTTTAACAATAATGAATTTATTCCATACTTTACGGACACACTGTGTATTAATGTCTTAAAAGTGTCAATATTTTATTTTTTAAACTTACCAGGTTTCACATAAAAATGTACCGATTTTATGCGATTTTTGGACACAATGTTTAATTACGTAGAACTTTACAAATTATTAAGATATTTGAACGAAATTTGAGGTGTAGATAGAAACATATGTCTATTTTCACACTGCATAAAAAAATTAAGGGAGAAGAAAATATATATTTTATGAAATCACTGTATATCATAAATGAAGTAATTTATAAATATAATTTTTTTTACAACAAATAGGTTTCCATGTTTTGGAATCAGTGTATGAAAAATCTGAACGAATATCTTGGACATATTTGAAAAAATAAATAAAGAAGTGTAAACGGTCGAGGTTCTCCTACTCCGATTATGTATTCTTGTGGTATTTCGTAAAATTTTTGTAAAAAATATAATTTATTCATAGAATTGCTATATGTTGTGCCAATGTTATCTCATATGAAAATATTTAAATTCTATTATTAATAATAATGAAAATATCAATTAACAATTTTTTTTTAATAACCAAACAACTAAAAGGTTTCTTTTTTGCAAAGAAGCGCAAGTGTACAGAAAGGTCCATTTTATAACTCATGAAAATTTCAAGTAGTTTTGTCAGTTAATTTTTAAGAAATTAATTCACAAATACCGTTATATTGAAAATGATGCCGAAATTCGGTACATCTTTTATATTATCATTCAATATTTCAAAAGCTGTAACACCAATTTTTATAAAATTTTGACGAACTATAGTAAATAGTATAGTATATGTACTAACATGTGAAGAAACAGTCTAATTCGATCGTCTGGTTTTTCTTTTCGTATACGTTCAAAGTGATGGTTCAATGCGTTTGAATCGCATAGTAGTATTTGATACATTCCTAACTAATCTTAAATTGCTACTACCTATTCTATAGTTGTTCATTTTGGGCAACACTAGACTTATCTGCTCAACCGTATTTTGGATGAGCCATATGCTCCTTGTACCTAGTTTGGACTGATCATCTAGTTTGTCCAACATACTTTTGATTACAGTCCTTACAGCTAATTTCGTAATTCCTCGACTTTTCGTTTATTTCAGTTTTGTCTTTTGAATTGCCGAAAAGTTGTTGTAGTTTTTTTCCCGATGGGTGAACCACTGCAATATTTATATCTTTAAAAATCATACCCATTGAGAATCGTTTGGAACCGATACTTTTGGATTTTCTCTTTCATTTTGAAAGGTCGAGGAATTTTGAGGTGCTTTTTTAAAATTACGTTTCCTAATTATTTTCCTGAACTAAACTTAAAGAACATACATTACTCACAACTATATTCAACGACTTTTCTTTTTCAAATCTCTCGTTATTGAGGGATGAACTAAAAAAATTTAAATTCGCCATTTTGTGTTGAGCACAATAGTGAGTCAAGATTCTTAAAAAATATGATGATATCCAGTCACGTTAGAAGGTCCATATCTCAAAAATAATGAGTTTTAAGATATAGGCAGATGTGGTTCAAATATCATAATTTTAAATCAAGAATCTACAATTAATAGATTAACGTTTAATACCTTATATATGTCAAAGTTGGTTAAAAAAAAACTTTTCTCAATTTTCTCAATATCAAGAATCAAAAATTTTATCTATTATTACCAAACAATATGCCTAACACAACTCAATAAAATATCAAGTGTCATTTACTTGCAAAAATCCTCTGCATCCCTTGATATTTCTGAAAATATACACGAAAACAGTATCTTATTTTGCATCAGATTTTGTTAATTTTTCATTAAAATTAGGAATTACATATGCGTTCAAACTTTAACATTGTACGTTTCGTTAGAAAAATGAGTTTCTGCGTGGACGTAAAAAATTTCATTAAAGTAATTTAATTTCTGTGTTGTCTTTTAATTATGTCCCCATAGAATTATATTAGGAAATATGCGTGTAACGAAGTGTGCCCTTTTTCATGTTTTTAAACAATTTAAAATTTCCTCTCATCATACAATATCAAAAATATTTATTTTAATTGCTCGGTATTTTAGTACATACTGTGAAAGTAATTAATTTTTCTTATTGCAATTAAATTTAATCACCACGTTTTATGAATTTTGCACTGAACAAGAAATATTCATGTTGTCCCAGAATAGAGCATTTGTAATGATTTTAATTTTTAAAATACCACAAATATCAAAGGGGTAAGGAAGATGCACATGCTCAATCGCACTAAATAATATTATGATGAATTGTTTTATGACTCTTGAGCTATAAATGAATGGGCGTCCGATTAATTTCAACTCAACGTTATATATTGGCTTACTTACTTCCGCCACCAGGGCCAATCACAGACGCCAAGGGATAACCTCATCAGTGCTTGTGTAAACACTAGCACTAGTACCCATAGTTATAATAATAATAATAATAATAAGAATAATAATAATAATAAGACGAGTGGGAGGGGCCTCACCGGAACGTCTCAATGGTAACGACCGCAATGGACAAGGACGCTTTAAGTGGACGAGGGAACTTCGGGATGACTTGCTGACCTGCCGCGAGAGTAGCGAACCTGAGCGAAGGGGATACATGGCGCGATTGCATGCACTTTGGTGCGAAATGCATCCAGAGCATCGCGCCTTCTCTCAACAACATCTGAGAGATCAAGTATCCTTTCTGCTCAGGACAGGTTATGTAAGGGCACCCCGTCAGCCGGAAGAACTGCCAGCCGCAGTCCCACCGCGGCAATTACCAGCTGATGGGGAACATCCTTTAGAGTTCACCGACGTAGACTTAAGGACGAGGGTTAGCCTTAACACCAGGGCTAACCTAAAGCCACAAGACCTGGCTAGAATGGACGTGGTCATCGATGAGGAAATTCCGGAAGATGTAGACATCTGGCAAATAAACTGTGCCGTGTACAACGCCGCGAAGCAACTCGTCCCCCGTGAGAGGTCAACCAATCACGGGGTCGAGAAAGCCAAGCGGCGTGTACAGAAAATCGAAGGCAAGATACAGTCGGCCAGACAACATGCTTCTCGGATCCAGAGTGTGGTGGAATATAAGACGACTGGTAGAGTTTTTACTCCCAGAATCCGGCGCATAACAGCCGGATTAAGACGTCAACACCACACTCTCAATCTGACAGTGATGCTTACCATCAAGCAGCACTGTATAGATAGGATCCGAGCGCTCATGGCGATAAAGAAAACACTGAAGAGGCGGGTGAGGAGTATGGAACAAAACAATTTGTTCCGTACGAATCCTTCTCGCCTCTTTCAAGAGCCACAGCGTGTTGTCGAGAATCCGCCGACTGTAGAAGATGTCGAAACCTTCTGGAAGGGAACCTACGAAACGACGCGTC
This sequence comes from Rhamnusium bicolor, assembly GCA_029963845.1. Taxonomy (NCBI): domain Eukaryota; kingdom Metazoa; phylum Arthropoda; class Insecta; order Coleoptera; family Cerambycidae; genus Rhamnusium; species Rhamnusium bicolor. The sequence continues at coordinate 91,863 of JANEYF010000708.1, read as the reverse complement.
CATTCAATAGCAACACTCCAGCAATTGCACACTTCGAGGCTCTATGCCACAGACATCTTGAAGAGCCAGAAGAAGTGTGCCCGGCAATCAGTACGGAGGAAGTCCAACAAGCACTTGTTGGTACCAAGAACTTCGCTGCCCCGGGCCCAGACGGCATTAACAACTGGTGGTGGAAGAAATTTCCTTCCACTCACCGCCGTCTGGCGCGAGTTTTCAACTCATGGTTGAACGAGGGGCAGCAGATTCCGGACTGGTTCGTCGAGGGACGTACTGTGCTTATCCCCAAAAAGGGGGATCTTTCCGACCCGAGGAATTATAGGCCGATCACTTGCCTTAACTCCTGCTACAAGATATTTACACGTATCTTGTATGCTAGGACACTGAGGTCTGTTGATCCGGTCTTCCAGCAGATACACGAACAGCGTGGTGCCAAGAAGGGCATGGCAGGTTGCAAGGACAGCCTGCTGATAGACCGCTGTATTACACAGGATACTGTGCAATACAAGCGGAATCTATCGATGGCCTGGATTGATTATCGCAAGGCATTTGATACAACATCGCACGAGCTATTGTTGTACTTGCTCGAATGTCTTGCGGTACCAGCACCACTAGTGAGATGCATAGAACAGCTGCTGCCGCTCTGGAAGACCCGCTTCACCATAACATCAGGTGCGCAGCGGGTCACGACAGAGCAGGTGGCATTTAGGAGAGGAGTTTTCCAGGGTGACTCCCTGAGTCCTCTCCTCTTCTGCATCTCACTGCTGCCGTTGTCTGTTGGGCTCCGCCAAACCCGCGGATATCAATGTGGGCCACCCAGCGACCGGAGGCATAAGGTCACCCATCTATTTTATATGGATGACCTTAAACTTTATGCCTCCGGAGAGCGTGAACTACAAAACGCTCTTAGGGTGGTCGAAGAATATACGCGGGCAATTGGTATGGAGTTCGGGTTGGACAAATGTGCAGTCGTCCACCTCAAGAGAGGACGATGCGGGGGAATTCCCTGAAGATGCGCAGCTCGCAGACGGAAGCATCCTAAGACATCTGGATGCCGGAGAGACCTATACATACCTGGGTGTGCAACAAAGGCACATCCAGGATGTAACACAAATAAAGGATTCTCTCCGCGGCAAGTACAGACACCGCCTCCGAAAGATTTGGTCTTCCGAGCTTTCGGGGAAGAACAAGGTGTCTGCAACTAATATGCTTGCCGTTCCGATTCTGCTCTACTCCTTCGGAGTAGTAAAGTGGAGGGTAGATGAGCTGCGCCAATTAGACAGAGATACCCGCAAGATGATGAATATTCACAGAAGTATTCATCCTAGATCGTCCGTTCCTCGTGTGTACCTACCACGTCAACGGGGGGGGCCGAGGACTCTTGAGCCTGGAGTGTACACATGGCAGAGTAGTACTGAGTATGGCATGTAACATACTTAGGAGCTCAGATCCCCTCCTGCGGTTCGTAAAACACCACGAAACTGTAGGAGTGGGAGCAGGATTATTCAAGGCAGCAAAAAGAGCCGCAGATGAACTCGGTCTCGCATTTGATATCAGGCGAGGAGGCCGGCGAGGTGCTGATGTTGAGTCAGTCACCGAACTTCAGCCAAATCGTCTGAAAGCCCGAATCAGAGCTGCCGAACAGGAAAATCTGTTTCGGCAGCACGTCGATAAACCCCAGCATGGTGTCTTCTATAAGAACATAGAAACACTGGGTTTATCGACCAAGCTGACCTTCGCCTTTCTAAGGTCAGCAGGGCTTAAGTCGGAGACCGAGGGATTCATTATGGCCTGTCAAGATGGTGTTATCAACACCTTGGTCTACCGTAGCCGCGTGTGGCGTGTAGAGGTTCCTGATATCAACTGCAGGACCTGCCATCAGGCGCCGGAATCGCTCATGCACTTATTATCTGCATGTCCTATATATGCGATTTCGGCCTACATCCACCGGCATAATGCGGCGTTACGAGTGCTATACTACCATCTAAGGCACTCGTACGGGGTAGACCAGACACCAGTGCTGCCTTACGTCCCCGGAGATATTGAGTCCGTTGTCGAGAACGAGAAATGCCGGATTTACTGGAATTACTCGTTCCCGACTGTCAGGCTAATCCAAGCCAACAAGCCTGACATAGTCCTCCTCGACCATCAACTCAAGGTGATGTATGTCATCGAGTTCTCGGCACCTGCGGAGAAAAACATCACCTTGAAGGAGGAGGAGAAACGGACCAAATATCGCGATCTCCGGTACGAGCTCCAAGTGCTGTACCCAGGCTACTCGGTCAAAATGGTCGTCCTTATTATCGGTGTACTCGGAGGGATAAAGCCTACGCTGCTCTCGGAACTGAAGATCATACCGGCCTGCCAAAAACCAGCCGAGTGGCTTGCAGGTCAAATGCAAAAGGCGGTCATTCTGGGTTCTCTCCGTCTACTTAGGGCACACGATTCTGGTATCTACAGTCACTAACCCTGCGGGATGTGGGGAGTGGCTGTAGTTGATGCGCCGGCGCGACTCCCGTGAGGCGTCGGAGGCCACGGGAGGACTGACCGGCATCGGGAAACCGAAAAAAAAAAAAAAAAAAAAAAAATAATAATAATAATATTTATTTATATACGAAATAAGTAATAATACAATAATACAATGATAGTTGCAGCTAACATATAAATAAATATCGGGAGAACCCACAAGGATAAATCCACTCTGTTGTTGGTCTTGGACGGTGTTAGGAGGGATTTTCTGTTGTTTTACATAATCCCACAAGTGCTCTATAGGATTCATGTTTGGGGAGTTCGCCGGTTAGTCTATTCTTTGAATAGTCTCATCTTCTAATAGACCTAGTATCTTTCTCGTGCGAGGAGGTCTTGCATTGTATCCCATACATATGAAATTTTCTCCAAATTCCAGTATGCTACCACAAAATATTTTTTTTTTAGTCGGCATTTCATTGGTTTTAGCATGTTGCCATTAGCGCAGCGCCATATAGGTGAGATTGGGTCACACAAGATAACTGTTCGTATGAGACAACTTCTCTAGCAAAGGAAAGTCTTTCTTGCCGACCTCGTGCTGTCCAGGCCCTCCGACGTCGATTATTATTTATTTAACTTAACCTTGTGTCATCGCAACATGTTGCGTCACTGAGTAAAAGCAAGTTTCTATGGTCCTGTGCCTACTGTAACCGTGCGGTTGTGTTATGGTAATAGCCTGGGTGCTGTTAAAGCACTTTTAGACCTTATATTTGCAAAAGAAAGCTTTCATTGCATCATGGTACTGAAGATATTGGAAGTTACTCTTCGATAGGTCCTTCGAAAGTCTCCTCTGACAGCTCTTAATATAATGGCTCGAATCCGAATTACATAATTTGTTACATAAGATAACGGGCTTCTCTGTCGTTTGTTACGTTTAGAAATAAACAATACAAACCACGGAAATTCTAGGAAGTCCGATCCTATCCAAAATTAGATGATTTGATAATATTTCATCATGCAACGCCCGGCTCTACTAAATAAAGAAATCACATTCCTTGCGTTACCGGATCGACATTTAATAAAATCAACTCAATGTTGCTTGACTAAAACTGATCGTTCACTAACAGTTTTTTAAGATTAATGCCTACTTTAAATTTGTACCAATTGTAAGTAAAGCAGTTACTAAAACCGATTTTTCCAAAAACCAAGGTGGTCTAAGAACTTTGGCGATTGTATTATTGTGCTTCACATTTTCATTTTTGTTTATACATCTCTCTAATATTTTATTAGTATGTCGCATATTACGTTTGAATAGAGAATAGAACACTATAGAGAACTTAAAAAAAACATGGTTCCATTTCAAACTAAGTAATGATTAAAAGCAATAGACTGCGATGTATGTATGTTGTAAAATGTTTTTTCACTAACGGATTCTTGTAGTGCATGTTTTTAATTGATATTGTAGATTGATAAGTAAACTGTTTAGTTTCTTTTGAGATTGTTTAACAAATTGATAATATTTTAAAATCTGATTCTGATCACAGGAGAAACCGGTCAATTGCAGTATTTTTTTTTATTTTTTGCCCAAATAACTGACAAAGTTTAGAATATGAATAATGAAAAAGAAAGAAAAAGTAACAAAGAACAAGTGTTGAATTAACGAAAAAAAAGTTCATTAATCAACCTTAAAGAAATTTCCCTAATTTAATGATACATAACTAGGCGACACAGAACATGTTGCAGAAGAAATTTTATGTTTACCATTAGTTGAACTTTAACTGAGCTAATTCTAGTATTCACATTATATATCTATATAACTGTATCGTGTACTTTTTTCGTTTCTGTGTTTAATTGTGCCCATGTATAAACATACAAAGATAGAACTTGACATAACTGAATTTAATCATGGCGATCCTTACTGGACGTCATGATTTAATTAACTTATATGTAAAGCGGACTCGCCCAGGCTGGACCATTAAAATAGGAAATTCCTGAACTATTCGAATCAATTTTGAATGGAAGCAGAGAACGACTGCATATTGCGAACATGCATGTTTCTAGAAAGCATTTGATTATCGACTGAAACTGATATGTGGAAACAATTTGTATCAAATAAAAATAGTTTATTTAGGTTTTTATTGAATAGTTAACAGTTTTTTTTAATTAAAAACTCACACTACCTGTTCAGAAATGATCAGTATTTATAATATCAATATATTTATATTCGTCATTTTGAAGTTACTAAATTTATTTGCAACTAGAAATACATATGATAAAAAACAAATAATTAAGTTTTAATATATCGGATAATTATTGGGTAGTAAGTAATTAATATACAATTCTTCTATTAACGGTTTAGTTAAATTCAAACATAAAATAGATAATTCTTGAGTTGAGTTCATAATTTAATTCATCGTAGAATATCTGAACCTTACATAGGAGCTCCAGCCATGTCCTTGGAAATTAGTGTAAATTAGACAATCTTTGACCGATTCTATTCCACATATTTTATTATCGCCTATTCAGGAGATTTAGCAAGCTTTTATCAGATATTTCCTAGTAACGGTTACTGTATGTCGAGCATTATCTTGGCGATTTCCATTTTCCGCTCGTTGCACTATTTAAATTAGGATTTGAGCGATGTGTATCCTCGGGTGTTTAAAAATGTGGTCAATGAATACTATGGGTGCTCTACCTTCATACTAGATTGCATCTCATACCATGAGCTCTGGGTTTGTGCTGTATGCTCTTCTAGAACAAACTCTAAGTGCCTCATTTTATCGATATAGATTCCTATCCTTATCCTGTTATCTGCGACCCAGCACCCACAAACAAAACCGAGAGTCGGCACTGAAGATAATGTTATCCCAGTCTCCCTCTAATTGTCTTTGTTACGCTACTCCACGTATCTAGCATTGTGCTTATTTGTGAAGAGTAAGCACCATATAGGACTGTAACAACGAATTTCAAATAAAATTATACATTGATATACAGGAGACTACTCGCTGTAAGTGTTTAAAAATTTGCTACTCTCCTTGTGATTGCCAAAACGTCTTTAACAACAGCCACCCTTAAGGCACGGTCTTTCTGGTTTATGTCTAATCAAGTTTGCCACATAACGCACTCTAGCTAACAGTGCTACTATGTCCACCTCGACAGGTTTGAGATTTTGACATAGACGATCTTAAGCAGAGGTCAGTGTCAATGGGGATCTGAACGACCTCAGAAGACTACGAAATGTGAAGATTTTATCTCAATTAGGTTTGCTACAACCCAAATCACTGAAGATATTTGAGTGAAAGATCTGTATCATCAGGTTTCAGTGACAAACGTTTTTCTCGAATAAAGTGTTTTGGAATTTGTTCATAGCGGCTCTTTTCAAGTCTGCCCATAATTGCAGATAATCTAGGTATAGTTCAATAAACGGGGAGGCAGAAACGTAATCAGATGGTATTGAATGGTTAATCCCATTTTTGTTCGTGAATTGACGATAGATGAAAGGTGAGGCTTATCTATGGCGAATGTAGGAATTTTGATTTCTCATTGGTTCGCCACACTACTCTTACACAGCGAGTAATGATTTGGGGTGCCATTTCTTATAAGATCAAATCATCTTTAGTTTTCGTCCTTGGGACCTTGAATGTCATTGTCTATATGAGAAACCTTTTGAAACCTGGTACATTTCTACATCTAAGGGATTGAATAAGGTCTTCATACTGCAAGAGTTACTTACACAGTGCTTTGAGTTAAGGTTGCAGGTAAGTAATTTATCCCATCTTAGCATAACGTCCACGATCTTGGGCATCGAATTCAGAAATCCTGGAATGACAAGTCCCAATAGGACATCGATAGTCCCATTTCAAGCATACCTGTTGAGATAATTAGTGTTTGAGGATTCGAACCGGGTCTATTCATTATTTCGTATGTGAACATTTGATTCCCATGTTATACTATTAATTTTGATTAAAGTATATCATGAACACTCATTAATAAAAAAGTCCCTGTATTCCTGAATGCACGAAAGACAAACTGATGCATTTATAGAGCTTAAAATTCAACTATATGACTAATTAATGATCTCTGTTTACAAACATTGAAAATATGGAAATAAAAGAAACTGGAATCTTTAGGAACTTGTCACAACTTTTATTTTGTTTTAAACATGATATTATATACGGAGCTAAGGAGTTTCTAAGTTAAATTTGAAATACAATGAGAGGAGAGGAACCTAATTTCTAATTAATGAATTTTATTTCAGACGGAGGTATGTTCAAGTGCCCTCACAGATGTCATTCATGCTGTTATCAACGGAACGGATGGGTGCTTGTTTTGTTTTGGACATGCAGGACTTGGTAAGTAATTTCCGTGTATTGTTATTTAATTTTATATTTGACACAACGGTTTAAAATGGTACATTTATTTTTAATATTCTTTGATGAGATTGTAACAATGAAACTAATACATTGATTCCCCACTTATCTACAAGAAATTTTTGTATAGGCGGAAAATAGTAATGGGTAACAGACTTTATTAGTTACCAGTAGAGATCGGGAGGTAGTGATAAATGACGTCAATTCCAGGGTTGCCTCTAAGTGATGCGTCACCGCGTAAATATGTTCATGCATATATGAAACAATTATCTTACCTTGTTGTTATTTTGGTGAGTTCGGTAACATCCAAAATTAATACGAAGAGGGCTGAAAGAATTAGTTAATGTAACATTAACAGACCCATTTCTGATGTGGAGATAACACCATCAGTGTTATCTTGTTTCCCATGAAACACCAAAACGCCATATATTGCAATTGACGTGCGTTTCGTCAACCAAGTTGACATCATCTGGAGATTATTAAAAGTAACCTAAATCTAATATTGGTTTGCCTGTCACTGTGAAGTAACATCTTTTATGACTGTCTGAGGATGTGTCCCTTAATTTTTGCTTTGAGGTTGCACGAGACCACCATTTTACAGCCAGTGTAATTTCTGTGCCACTAATCCACAAGTTCACTTTATCTCAAGAAGGAATTGAACAAGACATTTTAAAACATATAATTCCGTTATCTTTAAGCCAGTGTTAGCGCGCCCTCGTCTCTAGTATTGCCAACATAAAACTAAATCGCTGTTAAATTTTTTCTATTGATGAGAACGAAAAACGAAAACGATTAATTCGTCTCAAATACCATGTGGATTTAATATATAATATTACAGGCAATACTGATGTATTGCCTTTATTTATTAAATGTACGTGGCATTTAGAATGAGTTATTTGTTTTCGTTTTTCAATATTACTTACAGAAAAATTTTAACAGCGATGTATTGACTTAAATTGTATACCTAGTGAAAACACGGAAATTTAATTATTGTTTATGTATTTACGTGTTATCTATACAGTTTTATAAATACTACGTATTTGGACTGCATTTATTTATTTCCAACGTAGGGCACTGGGCGTAAATGCAAAGCAACCTCGCAAGCGCGCGATTAGCCTATATCTATGCATTCACATTGCTGTTGGACTCCCGACAATAACCAGCATTTCCCTCTCAATATGACAGTCATTAAGTAATTTTTTTATAACTACAAGCCCTGCATTGACCTAATAAAAACTTTTAATTTTTTGTTCCCATTTTGTAAAAAAAACAGATTTATTGCATAGTACCTACATAAAACTATTTTATCGTTTCGTATTGTTTGGGAATGTTTCATTAGGTATATACAATATAATATTATACCTACGTAAAAGTCGTCTTTGGAATTTTCGCTACCTTCCGATCTCTAGTTATGATGAATGATGTTTGTTCTAAGATAAATTATTGTATTACTCTTGACGACTCAAAATACAACAGTTTACATTAGTGCTGCTCTCCATTACTTCTGAAAAAATTGAGAACTAATCCTTGAGAAGACTCTTAAAAAGCATACGATTCACTTTATGGGTATAACGAAAGTAAGATATAACACCTTGATAAGTAGACAGAGAACAATTTTCGTGAAACCCAGAACCAGCTTCCTGTTCGGCTTGTCTTTCCCATAGAAAAGAGATTATCTGTGCGTGCGCAGCGAGTTCTAGATGGTATTCTCTATGCCCTGTTCAGTCAGATTCAGTTTGTTTATAAACGTCGTAGTACACGAATAGTTGGAGGTTAAAAATAAATGGTAACCACTGTCGACAATATTACGGAGGATGCAAGAAATCAGTACGTGTGGATTTGTGTTAACGAAGCCATGGATTTTAAGGAACATAAAATCAATAATGTTATTATGCGTATTTTAAGTACCATTCATACATATTACACCTCCACTGTTAATGCGTAGTAAACGGATGTTGCAAACCAATGCGCTAACTTAATAAAATTGTGATAAATGCTTTGTGTAATTTTGGTGTTAGAAGTAAAAATGTTTTACTGCTTGTATCAGAACCAACGGCATATACACTGTGTCCCAGAATAGATGTAACAAGGATGTAACGGAATTTCTTTTTTTTCGAATTTTGGAATGGTACTTCGGGATTCAGTACTGCTGGGTGTAAAACTATAATATCAAAAGTGAGTTGAGTCTGTATTATACAGGATGTTTTATGGATCCATTTATAAAAATCGTCACTAAACTACCTTTATTTTTCAATATATGAAAAGATTTCATCAAAAAAAGTTGTTTGGAATGCAAATTTAGGAATATGAATTTACTTAGTTTGAACTGCCACTTTTTTCACTAGTAGTCAGTTTTTATTGAAAATAAGATAAGATGTTAAGAACAAGAGTTATTCATAACACAATTTTATTTCAAGAAAGATATTTATGATTTCAGAACACTTTCAACTTGAAAAAATATTTTCAAAGATTAAAAATAATACATTAATTTATTGAAAATAGGTGCAGTTGAAATAAAGTAAATTTATGTTTCTGGAATTTAGTAAAGAGGCACAAATTGCATTCTAAACAACTTTTTTTATTGTAATTTTATTCATATCTTGAAAATGGAGGTAATTTATTAGTGACGACTTTTATAAATTTACTTATAACAGCATCAACTCATTTTTGATATATCTTAATTTTACTTCAAGCAGAACTAAATCCCCAATTGCCATTTCAAAATTCGACAATTTGTTGTCCATTAAATCTCTTATTATATCTATCCTGGGACAAAGTGTATATGTAAAGCTGCCAGGGTTTTACAATCCATATATCCCAATACTATTCATGTAACTTGTCTAGCCCATGTCTTGCAGTTTATACTAATGCCTTTAACACAATACAGTAGATTTAATAAAATGTTAAGTCACTCGAGATGTATATTTTAATTGTTCCACACAAATCATTGTTATTGTCTCTTAACCCATGTGCCGCCCCTGTACGCACTGAAATTGTCCGGTGCCTAGTGATAAGTAAGAACGTCGATATCGTATTGAAACTTTTTTATAGTTTTGAGAGTGTATCGTTTCTCTGTTTCTTTGTGCTGCTTTGTAAGCACAATTGTTAATGATTTTTTCTTATTTATTATCAGAAAAAATGTATATGGGGATAACACTATTAATATTTTTTAATGTCAGATACAACATTTTGTCTAGTACGGTTGCATAATTTGGTTAAAATAAGAATTTATGTTATGGAATGATAAGTAAAAAAAAGATTATCCCGGAAGGAAAAAGGAGTAGGTTTGTTGTTGTATATAACTATGGGCATGGTAGCAAAGTGGGTAAAGCGCTTATAGCTATTTACTCGGTACCGTATATCGATGGTTCAAATCCATCCCGGAACAACAAATTTTATTTGTAATTTGCTTCGGATTAAGATGGGAGTGATCTGTCGATGCCCTAGATGTGGTTCGGATTCCACAATAAACTGTAGAGCCTCGTCTCTCTTACCCAAAACAAAATCCTAGGATTTTCCGGGGGTTCCTTCGGTGACTTGAGAGGGGGTTAAGAAAACATTTTAAGAAACCATAAGGGATTTATAGCCTATGAGATTGTAACTACAACACATCTGGAGAAGCCAGGAACTGAAATATAAATATTAATATAAGTTATTTAATTCATGATTAATTGTCAACATTACTAATGTACGAGTATATAAACTTTAATATTGTTTACTTCACCATTGTTGTCTCTATCCTTCTAAACCACAAATTAATATTGTATTAACATCCTAACTAAACACGGGAATTGTTGGTTTTACCTGTTTGTTGAAGATAGATGAATAATATACAGTGTCTCTCAAAAACGATCATCAAGTATATACTGTATTATTTATTAAAATATCTAAATGGTTGATTTCATTGTATTATTTGCTCCCAGCATTACTTCTGGCCACAGTTTCATTCCACAACTAATATACGCCTACAAACAAAATTAGATTGGAATATATGGTCCTCTGACCGATTATACAGAAATTAATATTCCTTGCAATAAAATATAAAGATATAAAAAACTGGCGAAGGTTGCTAATACTATTCTAAAACATAACTTCTGAAAACGCTTAATCGGGGATGTCCCACCATATTAAAAGTTGAATTTCTTTCTATTGGATATAATTTTACACTATTTATCTAATCAGTATCCATAAGTGATTGGATTTAAAAAAAAATGTTTCGTGAATTTATACGTTAATTTTTGAGTTATATCAAATATTTTCAAGACTATTTTAATTTGGATACAAAATAAAAGGTAAGTATTTACGTATTTTTGAACTTAATGATTATATTGTAATATATAGGTATTTTCAGTTGTGTATTTTTTGGTCGTTTTTATTAAGATTTATATTGTACTTAATGAATTGCGAAGAAAATGATTATATTATTGATTTACTATTGTTATTCATTATTTATAATTTAAGTTATTTTTAGAACGGTAAAAATGTTTACGATGTTTTAATAAAATGCACGCTGCAATACTATTAAAATAAAATCATTTTTCAATTTTTCTATTGCGTCGGTAGTCCTCTATAATTACTGTTATAAATAGTTTTTAAATCTGTTTCAAGGGAAACATCTTGAAAGCTTGTCTGGCTTTCCTTAATAGCTGCAGCCTCGTTAGGGTTGAACTGTAGTATCACAGCTTTTATTTGTTGAAAATATTCAGCATAATAAAAAGCTGCCTTCAACCACGTTCCCCAACATGTAAGAATCGGCTCTGGTGGTTCCGGAATACCAGGACACAGTGTGTGAAATGCTCGAAGCCGTTTAGGAGATTTGAGAAATACTTTTTTTGTATTTGCTATTAATGCATCTAACTCTGGAAAACATTTTCGAATCGTTTCTGCTACAAGATGGAACGCATGCACTCTACACGTAACATGTAAAAACCTACAATCGTCTCTTTGAAGAAAACGGCCCACCAAACGCATTGTCGCAGCACCGTCGGTCACAAACATCAACACTTCACTTGTTGATAGTTCAAATTTTTCGGAAGTCTCCAACACCACCCGCGTAATTATTTCGTCAGTACACGCAGTTAGTCTTTTGCTAACTAGTAAAAGTGGAAATGTTGGTTTAACAGGGTCGAGTACACGTACTATAACATTTAAAATAGAATTTTTTTTACAATCTGTCGTCTCGTCAACACATAACCACAGCCGTGTATTTTTTAATGCACATTTAATCCTATTTACAGTGTCTTCACGAACACTTGTTACATATCTACGTAACGATGAACGACTTGGTAAATTCACCTGGGGATTGTATTTATTCCAGAACTCCCGAAATGCTGGTTTATCCAATATGCGCAGGGGAACATCACAGGCAATCAGCATTAACAATAAATCAAACATAAACTGAGGTTCCAAAGAAGACACGTCATTTTTTTTATTTTTATGCCGGTTACTATTGACATAAATTTTGCATCCGTATTTATTCCAGCACATTAAGTCTTGATCACAAACTTTACAAATTATTTTACATCCATCATAGAATAAATCCGGAAATTCACCGATAAATTTATTCACTTTATCAGCGTACTGTCGTTTTCTACTCTTTACGCTCAACATTATTTATTATTTATTAGTACCCTATGCATCGACCGACAGATAACAACTGAAGTGTGTCGTGTCATCGTCATCGTAAACAAGCGCACGATGGCACTGGTATTGCGCCCGGCCCTGAATCTACCATCGCTTGGCCAGGATTAGTAATCATCAATCACGCTTTCAAACAATACGTAACTGGCAATACTACCGTCTTCACTTTTACTGGCTACTTCTGTTTGGAGCCAAACCTAGTCGGATGACGTCATAAGGCTAAAATTCAAAACTGTGTTATTTTTCTAATCCCTCTCCGGGGTTAAAAGAAATCCGGAAAAAATTCTGTGAGCTCATATTTATAAATACTCTCGAATAAGCAAATAAAAAAATATGTGTTGGAAATGCCCATTGCAAATAAAAGTTCAACTATACCTTTGAGAGCATCATGACCTTGGAACGTTGTCCTGGTAAAATAATAAAATCTGATTGGCGGGTTACAAAACGTGTAAACGAGAGTACATCGGAAGCCGGCCTCATGCTGTAATATAAGTCGTTTCCAAAAATGTCTAATCTAAATCAAGTTGTAAAAAATTTTGTAAATATGGTAAAATTTGTTTAAAATTCTACTGTTAATATGTTTTCAATAAAAATATATGTACATATCATCACTATTAGTTTGGATAAAGCAGACTCTATAAATTAACTCGATACGACCCTAGTAATGCAGACACAACTCTAAGTTGTTTTCTTAATTTGTCCACTCTTCGTACATAAACACTAAACAGCTTTATTCACACGCTAAAACTAAAGGAAAAAGGCAACCTTATTATCCATTCAAGATGCACTGCTGCACCGCCTAGAAGTAATGTCTTTGCTTTTATGAGGCCGAACAAAGCCTATTTCATAAATAATACGAAATGTGACGAGACACTTCTGTTCAGATTTCTTGTCGTGAGCTTTCTGAATTTTCAAGAGACGCGTTTGCATGGAAATGGGATATTACATGGAGTGTTATCCTAAAGGAGACGCAACTTTGCCCGTTCATTTAAATCTGGTTAGTGTCTGTAAACTGGGAGCTAGTACCACTGTGGAATTTATCTTAATACTACCACGCATATTCATTAAAATTTACTGTTCATAACACAGTTCATTTCAATTTGAAGTTTCATACCTGTGTTTGTTTTATTCATGCACAGAGAGCTCTGAGGCTTCCATTGTTAAAGCATTATTTGGCGTTTATAGTGATGATAACTTGGATTGCATTGTTCACCTCACGTAACTTTTAAAATTTAATTATTATTCTTAATTTGAAGTTAAATATAAACAAACAAATCCAAACATAATTAATTTTAATCATGAAATGCCATACAAGTAGATATTTGCTCATACAATACATCTCTACTTCCTTATAAATATATTAATTTGTTTTAGATATTCAGGTACTTTGATATGAGAATACACAAGACTTTAGTTTCACTTCTATCAGTCAATCTGACAAACGCCCGTTATAAATATGATTCCCTCTGAGGTGTAAGTAACAAGCTACTCAGCGCGAAAATTTCAGAACATGGTTGAGAAGAATTATTCACTAGCTTACAAATTTGATAGATGGGTGCCAACTATGATTTGACAAGTTAAGCCCAAGCCAGTCACTGCCGATTAGGTTATGGAACCGACAAGTGATACGGTGGCCACCGGTGACCGACTAGTCACCTCAAATTTTTACTCTCTGGGTCAATTGTACCCTAGTGGTGAGTAGGTTCTCATGTAAACCTGACCGCTATGGTCTGTGCAAGATGCTACATCCGCCGAGCATTTAGATTTCTCTTAGGAGGATGAGTGACTTTGATATGCAAGTATCAAGAGCTTTATTTTCACTTCTATCCCATGTCAACTAAAAAACTAGTTATTAAATATGATTTGAACGAAACAACTACTCAGCGGGCAAATACCCCGATCTACATTGGATTATATCTTCAAATCATGATAGATCGGTAGCCAATATCATGTGTCAATTCCTAACCAGACCCATAGACCGGTTTGGAACTGACAATGTAGTGCCCCTCAGTATGCCAAAGTGTTAGTGGTGACAGGACAAATCATATGGCCAACTGCTACTCATGACCGACTAAGTAAATTGAGGTAGTGGTGAAAGGTATGTGAAACTTCTCATATGGTCCAAATGGTACTATCCGACCGACATAAAGCATACTGAAGAGAACTAATTAGTTTCGGGCAAATCCCGGTCTGATATTGGCTAACCTTCTATCATGATTTGAAGGTATACCTTTGTCAATTACTAATCCAATGCGGATTTCTTTTTCCCCAGTAGGTTTGGAACAGACATATGATCTGCCAACCACTACTCAATTTACCGTTAAGTCAATTGATAGGTGACAGTAGCAGGAACTTCACTATCATGGTCCAATGCTCCATATCCACCGACTATGAGCATACTGAGGAGAACTAATAAGGTCGAAACCGGTCTATATCTGGTTAGGAATTGACAAATGATATTGGCTACCGATCTATCATGATTTGAAGGTATAATCCAATGCAGGGTATTTGGCTGCTGAGTAGTTGTTTCGTTCAAATCATATTAAATAACATTAGTTTAGTCCACCTGGGCTATAGGTCGTCGCTCTCGGTACTTGCTTCGCAAGTCGCTATCCGCCACAGGGACATCTATGATGTCGGTCGGATAGTAGCATTTGGATCATATGAGAAGTTTCACATACCTCTCACCACTACTCAAAAGTTCTAAAACTAAAATAAAAATACGAAAACAAGGGGAAAACTAAAAACTAATATTTTTATTAGCGGACTTCATTAAAACATTCCAGGCAATAATGTGATTGTCCATCGCACTCTAAACAGTAAGTTGTTACTTTCCTAACTTTATACTTTTTGCTCTTTATTTTGGTAACATTGGCGACAATCTTTTCTTATTTTTGCAGCCAGGCCTCCTCTTTTTTGTAAAGGTATGAGTATTTTTTCGTTTTCCTTTATTCTGATGTTGAATGTCTGACTCTTCTTCGACATCAGTACAAAGCAAGTCTTCAAGTACCCTTTCTCTAAATTCGGTTATTGACTTATTGTCACCAGTTATTAGCTTGTATAAAAAGTGAGCATTGACCATGGTAGTTCCAAGAAGGACCGCTATAGCAATTTTGCGATACCATTTTATAGTTCTTCTCAAAGTGCCATTATAGTTTGCCATTTGATCTGAAACGTCTATAGAATTTGTTCCCAAATTATACCTCAGGATGGCAATTGGCTTTTATTTACATGACGGTTAGCCCTCAAAGTTTTAATCAGATGAGTTCGCTGATCCAATAAAATGTTAGCAAATTCGAGGCTAGTATAATAGTTCAGTTATTACAATTCGTCCACAATTAAGTACCTTTTCAGGCAACATAGTTACAATTTTAGTGGGAACAGATACACTTCGATCAGCTTCCTTTCCAGCGTATAACTTCATATTCTATGTGCATCCACGATCACAACACAATTTGAACATTTTAATGCCATACTTATGTGTCTTTTGAGGAATGTACTGTTTCATAAGCAGCCTTCCTCTGAACGGCATTAGTGTTTCATCTATGCAAAATACTCTTTCAGGTGTGTACAATTTTTGACAATTTTCGATGATCATATCTAACAACGGTTGAATTTTATAAAGCCTGTCATCTTCAGAACATTCATCATGATTACTAAAGTGTCCCATTTTTAGTAATAATTCAAATCTGTTACGACTCATTGCTTGAGAGATACCATTTACTTGAAATAAAGGTTTTTTGGACATATACCGAATATTGGCATTTGACCTTACCTATGTAACAAATTATGCCTAGAAATTTTTCATTTCACATCTGGTAGTAGGAGACCACTTATGTAATCGAAAAGAACTTGCTATATCTTCTTTATCGAGAAGAGTCTGGGTGGCATAAATTCTTTTGATTTACCATCTCATCCAAAATATTGTTGTCCACAAATACCGACCAAAAGTCCAGTGGTGATGCTTCCTGTAGTGCAGCTGCATATTCAGGAGTTATGCCACTTTCTGCCTCGAATACTAAATGATGACCCACTGAATGTATCTACAATTCATTATGATTAGCACTAATTTCTGTAAATATTGAAGTTTTCTGTTGATTATTTATTGGGGAATATAGACTAACTGATGCAATATTTGTACTGTCATTTTTTGTAGAGTTTAGTTGAGTATTATTTCTATCGAGAACAAGGAATTCCTCATCAGAGTTGCTATTTTTTGAGAATTCATAGTGATCAGTTTTCATTTCTAAATCATAATCCATATCACTTACTACATACGTCAGTTCATTCGATGAATCAGAAGTTTCAAATGGATCTAATTCTGAATCACTGTCATAAAATTCTAAATAACCAAAATATCTATATTTAGGAACTTGACTTCGTCAATATTTATTAGTATATACCTTCGTCACTGCTTTTTTGTTGTTTTGCTATTACTACGTTCATTAACACGATTTTCAGCCATTTGTGAGAAAATAAATAGAGAAATAAAAACACATGCAACTAGTACGCAGATGTAAAAAGAACATGTAGATGATGTAACATAATTCTCAACAAGAACAGACAAGTCAATAATGAACGCTGATGACCGACGAATAATTTCGTGGCTATAAGTTCCAAAGGAGCCATGGCGGTCATAGATGACCGACGTTTTTTTAATATAAATGTACATGAAAAAATTTAGAACAATGTTTTGTGATCATTTTTAAACCAAAAGTAATTAGATTTTAAACTTAACATCCGGCCAGAAATTCTAAATTTGGAAATTTTACTTAGCGCCTAACGTGTTTAATTGTAATTTGTTTCCGTATATGGTTGCCGGTCTGTGTTTAGGGATAGGTTAGAAATTTTATTTAATTAAGTTGTCAATGCCGTAGATGTGGTTCGGACTCCACAATGAGCTGTAGAGCCTTGTCTCTCTTACCCAAAACAAAATCTTAGGATTTGCCGGGGGTTCCTTCGGTGACTTGAGAGGGGGTTAAGAAAACATTTTAAGAAATAAAACATTTTTTTCATGGAATGCAATAAATCCTCAAAATCTGCGACGTATACTATGCATATAATGCCTTGAAATTTATTGGAACGCAAAAACTTGCTTGGTCATTTTACAATTGACAGTCTGAAACAGTTGGTGAACATTTTACTTCCTCACCCCTCAAATTGAGGAAGGTATGTATTCGTGAAAAAAATTTTGAAAATTTTTATTGCATTTCTGGACAAATCTCGACGAATTATGACGATACACAAAATTTCAGACAAAAAAGTTTTCTGTCTGTGTGTCTGTCTGTCTGTCGTGGGGGTTCGCGATAGCAGCTACAGTTTTTAAAACAAAGTTTTCAAATTTGGTACACAATTCTAGATATCAAGGAAGAGATTGAATTCATTAATGATCAAAATCGGTTTAAAAAAAATATTAGTAACATTCCACCAATGTGACTTTTTTGAAACGTCAAAATGTGACTTTTTTTAAACTTCAAAAATGTGACTTTTTGAAACGTCAAAAATTACTTTAAAACGTCAAAGTGACTTTTTTGAAATGTTAAATTTTGACTTTTTTTGAAACTTCAAAAAATGTGACTTCTTTGAAACGTCAAAAATTACTTTTATTATAAACTCCACCACACGTCGAATTAAGTGAGGAAGTTCTGATCCCCAAGTAATTGGCATCGGTTTTTATTTTAGTGACAGCTAGTTTTTGATTTTAGTGATTCAAGTTTTGTTACCGGTGTGTTTAAAAATACAGGAGATCAATTTTAAAATTGTAGAGATTAATAATAGAATGTCAAACAAACCTGTGAATAAACAGGAATGGTCTAATAAATTATATTTTTTTAATATTATAAAATCTTTTAAATGCAAATTTATCATCTTCTTTTATACAAATTATATTTAATTATCCGGAAACAAATTTTCGTTTTGAGACTAATAATTAAATTGTATTTACTTTCGCAAGTAACTTCTGAGAAATGATATTAATAATAAAACTTTTCTGTGCAATTATTGACAGAATATCTCTCTATTTATTTACCCTACACATAGATCTGTCACACTAATTATAATGTTCCAAGTTAATTTAGTAGTAGTGAATTCACCTGTCAATAAAGATTTTAGTGATATATGCAAATTAATACCTATAAACTCTACAATGCAGTCAATCGTTATTATACATATACCTACATAATTAGGAAATAAAATGATAAGCTCACATTTACAACTAACTGTCAATATAATTCATAAATATGCATTGCGTATAGGGTGGGCTAAATTTGATGGGATTTGGGATTTTCTCTAAAACTATGAAAGAAAAAACCGATGTTTGATTTTTTGAGCTTGTTGCTCAAATAAATAATGGCGCAAATTGTGATCATATATCGTTTTACGAAAACCTAAATTTGAATCAATTTCATTAGATTCTTTCTGTAATTCTTTTCTTGTTTACATATGCCACAAACTTTTGTTTCTTTCATTTGTTTTGCGCAAACAATGATTGTCAAACACAAATTCAAAAGCAAAAAAAAAGTTTTGAAAAAAATCTTTAAGAGGTCGAATAGATGTTAAATATTTGTATAAAACATAAAATGACAAAACCAAAAAGTCTTTATAACTCGTGAAGGGATGCAGATATCGAAAAAACACCTCCACATACCCGCTGTAGAGTTTGGCAGCCTATTATCCTGTGCAAAAGTCTTTGGACGAAAAAAAAAGTTTTGAAAATAATTCTTTAAAAGATCTAATAGATTTTAAATATGTGAAGTACAAACTGACAAATCCAAAGAGTACTTATAACTCATAAACTCATATAGGGATGTAGATATTGAAAAAAATAAATGAAAACACATCCCCACATATCCTCTGTTGCAATGGCGGCTCGTGATATTGTCCACAGAGGAGGCTTGAAATTTAAAAGGCAACTAAATTTCAATATGACTTCAATTTGCCCATTTCCCCACCACCCTTGAGGTAGTACAATGGCGCGTTACAATTATTTGTCGTCAGAGTAGCCCTAGTATCCCACTGATAATTAAGTTACATATAACTTTTAATAAAAATTAAAAATAGTTTTTGGAAAAAAAATGTTAAATAAAAATGTTCTTCTACAAACAAAAAATTGTATTCATTATCACTACCAGAGTGTAAAATTATTACTTTTAATAAAAATTTAAATATTTTTGAAAAAGAAGTTACACAAAAAAATATTTTCTTAAAAATAAATAACATAAATAAATATTTCTTCTAAAATAATAACTATTTTAATCTTTGGTGTAAAGTCTAAATATTTTTATAAATCAGTGGTAACCTGCGATTTTCAGAACTAGCAAAATGGTTCATTACTTCTTCATAAAATGAAAATAAATCATTTTTCTTCGACTCTGACAAAAAACGTTTTTCTATTGAAATAAGCGATATATTTGATAGGCGGTCTTGAGCTATTGTGTTTCTAGTAAATGTTTTTATACGTTTGAGTGCTGAACAACGATCGTTCTACAGAAGCTGAGGTTACCGGAATTGTTGATACTAAAGATAAAAGTTTGTACAGTTTGGAGAGACAGCTTTTTACATTTTTATTATGTATAAAAGTAAGCATTTCTTGCGGCGATTTTGATTTTGCTAAAAGTTGCTTGTCAGAATACAACACAATATAGTTCATTTCTGAACGAAATACTGTTAAAGATAGATATACTGGTCCATTAATTTGTCCATTAGACTGTTAGGTAATGATTTAGAAAACATTATAAAATTATTAGGCTTTACTAAATCGAAACATTGCGAAGTATTTAAATTGGAAAATCTAATTTCAATTTGAACTATAATGGTGTCCAAAATTTGTGTAAAAATTTGTTTGTAATATATGTCTGTCCTGTCAAAGTTATATGTTGACTTTCTTTTTTTTTAACTGTGGCTCATCATCCAATTCTTCAATGATTTCTAAAAAAAACATTGTATAAAGTATTGAAATGGAAGTATTTCGTTATTGCGAAATTCTTTTAATTTAGATATAAGTGAATTAAGTATATTTTTAGAATATGTTTTATCAGTTAATTTATTCTGCAAAATTTGAAAAACAACATCAGTTTGCTCAAGAATCATTTTAAAAACCTTTAGAAAAAATATGAAGTTCTTATCCAACAATAACGATTTTAATCTGTAAGCTGCTCTTAAAGTCTGATCGTCATTTAAAAAGTCTTCACTTTCCGAAATAAAATTAATAACGTCAGTAAGTTTTTTCCTGTATGTGTCAACGGTTAAAACAACTCTAGATGTAAAATTCCAACGAGTGGGAGCATTACTCGGAATTCTGTGTGCCATAATTCTATTTAAAATATCAGATCTTTTACTAAATTTTGAAAAAAATTACGAAAAACCAGTAACTTTATTTTAATTCCGTTACAGGCTTTACTCAAAACTAAATTATATTTGTGTGCGAACAATGAATGAAGTAAGCTTGAGGAGCAATATCTTTTATTTTAGTTTGGAGTCCATTAAGATGTCCTGACATAACCGCAGCGCCGTCATAGATTTGAGCAGCTAATTTATTTTTCAAATCAAATTTACCAAATTCGTCGATTAATAATTTAAATAAACTGTCCGCGTTTCTTCCACTACTCACATAAAAAAAAACAACAAACCTTTCAACTTCACCGTGCATTACATATCTAAAAATTACGGAAAGTTGAGATTTACAAGTAATATCCGACGTTTCATCAATTCGCAACGAGAAAAATTCCCAATTATGTAGTTCTTCATAAATTTTTCCTTTAATAATGAAGCTAACACTCTCAATTCAGTCATTTTCAATTGATTTAGACGTCCCGGAAAAAACAGTGGGGTGATTCAAAAAGTTCTCTAATTTTGGATCATACGTTTTTGAAAAATCTATTAGCTCCTTGAAATTTCCTTTATTATACGAATCGCGTTTTTCGTCATGTCCTCGAAAAGAATTTTCTTGTGAAGATAAACATATAACGGTATCAATTAATTTCTTTAAAATTTCCCTATTTGCACGGACTTTTTCATTAAAATTTTCTATTTCTCTTTTATGCGCAGAATCCAAGAAATTTACAATATTTTGTTTACTCAACATTTCGAATTTAATGCAAGATGAAATATGCTATGAGATTTTTCATAACTTTCTATACTTTTTGATACTACCAGCATCTGCATGGTTATCAGGTTCGCCATGGATGAAAACCAATTAATTTGATACGCATGCCTTAAAACATAAGTTAATAAATTCAGAAAGCAAACTGTGTGGTTTTGTGTGTCTATTATTTTTGAAAACGTTTGCTTTATCAGAGCGATACGATATATTCGATATTTATAACAAATAACAAGAACTCCTCAACGGGTAACATTTTATTTGGTATAGTGTGTATAATAGTAGTTATAATAATAATTATTACGCAGTTTTTTTTTGAATTTAATAAATTATTCTTGTAAGGCATGAGTGTCAAATTAAGTACTAAATGAAATGAAAATATAATAACGCTAAAAACTTTGTTGCTAATTATTATTTTCTAACTTTTACAAACTTATCACAGATAAGTATAACATATATCTTTTTAAATAGTTATTTTCCCAGTTATTTGCCAAAACGCTGAAACCTGGATTATAAAAGATAATATGCACATTACGTTCAGTACAATTGACTTAATAGTTATAAAATAATAATTAGCCAATCAATTTTTAGCGTTATATTATATTTTCATTTCATTCTATATTTAATAGAACTATTACCAATAAAAGGAGACCTAATTTGTTTTAAATTGATCCATGACTAACCTGATAACCTGGCAGATGCTGGTAGTATAAAATTTGCAATAAAGTAGAAATAGCATATCTATATATCTGAAATCACAAAAGAACACATATTTCAAAATTGTAAAAAAATATAAAGTATTCCCATTTAAAAAAATGTAACTTTGGATTGTCCCGCTTTTATGGGATCACCTGTAAATTATTTGCAGGGATTTTAAAAGAGATCATTTCAACTCGAAAACATAAACAAAAAATAAAGGTTGAACTTTTCATTGGATAACCCTGTAAAACAGTCTCAAGAACGAAGAAAAAATTTTTTAAAAAATTCATAAGGAGAGCTTATGGAATATCTGTTCGGGAGGATTTCATTAGGTGTTTACAGTATAATATTATTTCTACTTAAAAGTCGTCTCTGGAATTTATCGCTGTCTGCCGATCTCTATTTATATTACTTTTTTTTTGTTTAAAAACAAAAAAAATAATAACCGCAACTTTTGTGAAGAATAATCTGTATATCTCTCAAGTCCGCTTCTGTTATTTACGTCATGTCTCCAAAATCGCCACGATCTACTGAATAACAATGTTTTATCCAACTATACAGATTTGTGAAAAGCAAGTGAACACAGTCTAATACGTAAAGGCTCATTTTTCGTCAATTTTTATATTTATTTCGCAAAAAAATAAAAAGGCAAAATTCTTTTTTAATTAATTCTTCTAAATTATTTATTTCAATGTATTAAAATTATTAAAAACTGTTTGTTGGCCTCGTCCCCATGATGGAGTGTTAAATATGTTTAATTTCCAATGCAACACTTACTTGTCGATAAAATGACAAAAATTTATTTGAAAAATAATTAACATTCCTATAATTCAGAAATATTTAATGGCCAATAAATTCGCCTCTCATGAAACAAAGTCGCCACTCCTGAATCAATACAATTTATACTTTAAGAGATAACGATGCAGAGATGATCTTCGACTGACTTACGCTTTCCATACAAGAATGAACCTTTTTTGTAAGGAACGTAAATCCTTTTATTGCAAATGGTATTAAGCAGTTTTACCGAATTCCTCCTTAATTTTGTGATAACATTTAACAGATGAACGGAATTGTCTTCTTTATAATCTAAATTTAACGACATCAGCAGAAAGTCTGCAAAGTTTAAGGACGATTTGGAAATATCCGTAATCCTCTAAAAAGAGATATCTTTCTTTATAGGCACAGTATTTATTCGCAAGAGGGATTAGGTGGCTTATCGGCCCCTGAAAAATGGCTGAATCCAATACAGTGTTTTGTATGCATACATTGCTTTTCTGTATAAAAACTTTCATCAAATTGCAAATTTTCCACGTGCTATGCGAACTATAGCCATTGTTACGTTGTGTATGCATAGATTTTTTTCAATACATCAATCTTTCGAGCAGGGAAAATAAATTAGCGAGCCCTTTGTATTTTTAAATATTAACAAAATAAAGATACACGTACTAAAATGTTTTTATTGAAATGTTTTTTACATATAGAATGTTAGGCGTCGGATAAATGTATCTATCAGTAAAGAGTAAATATAAATTGTACGGAAAAATGTTCAGAACTTCAGGACCAAACATTTTATAATTGAAAATGATATTAAATTAATATTAAAATAAATAAATATGTTAATATGTTCATTCAGTTTAATGCAACAAACAATTTTCATATTTTATACATTTCATTACAGCGGAACTGACTGATTAGATTGATGGGGTTATAAGTATGCTCATAATTCTATACAGATAATTAATTTCACTAATATTAAATACAATGAAGTCACAAAAATACAGGGTGAAAAATTGAATTTGTGTTTAATAATCATATTATATATTCTTATTGATAAATAAAAATGACACTGCCACACAAAAAAAAAGTTCATTACCATGAACCAAAATACATGGGGTAAAACTATAGTAATAATGTATTGACCAAAATACATGGATCTAGTGTATTCCCCAACTATGAATTCGAATCTATAGTTAAAAAGATTTATCTTGTCAGTTTTTTTTTGGCCAAAATCATCCCTTGAATAATGTAATGACTCTTATTGAAGTATGAATAGTAAATATTTTATAGTTTAGAGAAGAGAATATGCATTCAAACTATAGCAAGCTATTTCGATCAATTAAACCAAAATCCACCCTAATGGGGGGTGGAAACTACCCCTGAAAGTCAAATATCGCACGTGAGTTTAAATAACATGTACAAAGGACAAATTCTTGTAGCTCTTAGGACAAAATATCTGAATCTGGTGTGACAACCAGACATTACTCTTTAAGGGTTAATACTCACCCCTATAGGGTGTAAAAACCACCCCCACCTACGGAGTTATCTCATAAGTTTCAATAACGACGAAAAAAGTTCAGGCTTTTGTAGTTTTAGGCAGAGTGGAGAATTATGGAGTGGATTCGCTTGAACTATCGATATGTGACTATAAACTACACTTAGAGAGTGGTCGAAACTACCCCTAAGCTCTAATGATGCACATGGATGTTATTGAAATTCGGAAAGGATCAAGACTTTTATCTCATTGTGCCAAGAATGCACCACAACTAGATCATTTTCCTAATAAGGTCGAAAATCATCCCTAGGAGGGGGGAACTACCCCCTGGAATTGAGGGATCTTAGAAGTTCTAGCATCTGAGAAAAACATACAGGCTTTCATAGTCTCAGGCAGGATGGACAAGTACAGAGTTAATTCATTCCAATCACCGACACAAGACTAAAGTCTACCACTAGAGGGTGGTAAAAACTACCCCTACGCTCAAATGATTGTGCTATTTAAATTCTGAAGAAAACATATTTTTAAAGCTCATTCTGCCAAATATAACTCTGATACGACGCGACAGCCAGTCAATCCTCTTAATGACGTTAAAACTCACCCCTATGCAGAGTAAAACCTACCACCTTTGATGGAGGGATCTCATAACATCTAATAACTAGGAACAATCATCAGGCTTTCGTAGCTTTGTGGAGGGAAGATAAAAAGGGATAAGGATTAGAATCTATTGATACTTCCGTTTTTTTGATTATAAAAATCTAGCCTACTACCCTCTAGTAGTAAACTTTATTCCTGTTCCAACGGTAGAACAGAATTCACTCCATATTTGTCCACCCTACCTGAGACTACAAATGCCAATTCTCTGGCACAATGAGTTACAAATATTTGACACTTTCCGAATTTCAATAACATCCAAATGCATCATTAGAGCTCAGTTTTATAATACATTGGTTACATACATAAGATTATCACTCACCAATTCAGTATACTGCTACTACATCAGATGTTCATGACGCCCTCCATTACTGTCACTCAATAGTATGGGTAGCAATACAATTTGGATCAATTTTATTCCTCTACTTTTTGAAAATTTATGGACCATCTCTTCAGTTGCACAAGAAATCACTTTGTGTTTAGAACAGATTGAAGAATATAATTTCCACAATATCAAATTAAATTGTTAATTATTTTTACGCGTGTTAGCGTTTTCTAGATAAATATACTTTTACAGATTATCTCTCTTCTAACAACTCCTACTGAGTTGATTTAATGAAAATCTCATTCATAATAAGCGCTGGAGAATTTTCTAAGCAACACAATTTCGATTGTCACAGACAACAAAATTTGCAATTAATAATATTAAATACATTTGTAGTATTCTATTACTGAACACATTACATTATTGTGAGATATTTAATAAAGAGAATTCGGATGTCAGCGATTCATTCCAGCAGCGCCGTCTGAAGGATCCTTGATAAGAAATGCAAGTTTATGTCATGGGAATTTGTTTATAT
The DNA here is from genome assembly GCA_029963845.1 of Rhamnusium bicolor. Taxonomy (NCBI): domain Eukaryota; kingdom Metazoa; phylum Arthropoda; class Insecta; order Coleoptera; family Cerambycidae; genus Rhamnusium; species Rhamnusium bicolor. The sequence goes on along the minus strand of JANEYF010000708.1, from coordinate 65,808 downwards.
TGCATACACTTTTATATAACCACATTATAAAAACTGATTTGCTTACTCATTTTCATCAATCATGTAAAATAAAAAACCTTCTATGTATATAAAATAATAAGGTCGATTATAAATCAAATTTCGTTTAATAAGTAATAAAAAACTGTTTGCAAATTATGTAGCTGCATACACATTCGAATATCCTCTAAAAAATCATATACCTGCCTAATGCAAACTGTGAATAAGCATTTACATTATTTTCGCAAACAGAATGTTCTGTAATACTTCCCCACTGGTGCTACTCTACGTACATATGTGATTATTTCACAACTTCAACCCAATTTGTCACTACCTCTACAGTCTATGCTGACAAGATGAAGCACTTGGCTGAACGCACTATCATATTACTACAGAAACTTTGATTATATAAATAGAGTCGGAATTGGATGGTAAAAGAGCAGTTGCTATTGCAAATGCTCAAAAAGCTATTGTCGATCTCAGTGTCCAAAAAGATTTAGAATTTATACACCCAAGCGTACCTCTTGCTATAAAACTTGAATATCAACCAAAAATAGGAGAATTTACCGTTGTCGATGCGACATGTGTATCAATTATCTGGAGACATAACAAGTTAACAAAGAACTAGAAGGACTTTTACATAACAATGCTAGTTTTGTCACAGTTCATCGAATTGTAGACCTACTACAGGAAAAAAAATGGATAGTTTAGGACCTTAAATAAGTACGGAGTCATTAGGAATGTTTCCCTATTTTAAATATGTGCCCATAATATCTGTCGAGATATAACGTTCGTTTTTAATATATAAATCGATTTTTACAGATAATCGTAGCATTTTAACAGCAGAACATATGAAGCAACTTTTAATAATATACTTCGTTTTTAAGGAATAATGCCTGAGCAATTACTATGACAAGTGTGCAGCGCAGTGAAAACAATTGGTATAAAATGCTAACGTCAATATATTTTCACTTTACTACTTCCTCTAGTCACTTTTAGAACCTCTACACTACATGGTAAGCCACTGAAAGATATTAATTTGCAGTAAAAGTTTAGAAATATTTGGTTTTAATTGGTATATAAATTAATAACAAATATTCCCTTGCGCCGACCTTGTTTTTGACGTCATGACTCGACGAAATCCGAATTCTATTAATATCCGGGTGGCCACGAGACTAGGGCCATGCTTATATCTCTTTCAATAATGAACCGATTTAGACGAAATTTAGTACAAAGATATTAGACCTAAGTTCGGATGGATATGCAGATATAGTCAAAATGGACGACTTCGGTTTCACCGGAAGTGCTCTTACTTTTGATTTTTTAGATGCATCACCCAGTATATTTTATGTTTTTCGGAATCTACAACTCAAATTGCTTAGGATAGCGTTGCCAAATTTACATTTTACTCAAGAAATTTTTCTTTTTCTTCAATTGAGAAAAATCTGTTAAATCAATAACAAATGCCTCACGAAAGAATAAAATGTGCCAAACGTGGTTCTTTTAAGAAAAAAATCGTTTTCTTAAATGGCACCTACTAAGGGCCATAATGCCATTAAATAGCAAATTTAATTACCAATCTAACGATATCCATCAGGTACCACTTAATCTTTGTCTAAAACTAAAAAATATTTATTATTTGTAAAGTGCTTACTTTCATGTAATAAGTAACGTGCATTTATTGGAAAACATAGTAAGGCAAGAAAATTATTTTTCTAATGTCATGTCTCTCGTATACTATTCGGATTTGCAAGTTACATAAACCAATTTAAAATATACCTATGTATTTAAAATTTTATTTAGAAACAATATTTTTAGTAGAACATCATTTAAAAAAATAAATAAATATTACAATAATTAATTATTTTAATTATTGTCCAATGTCCATATGTCCAATGATATGTTCAAATTGTCACCCATTTTCCCTAACAAATAATCTATTGTGCACCTCATAACGCTTCTTAGTTCGTTTCCAGAATTTCTTGAAATGCACGTTGAACTCTGGCCCTTAAGTCGTCTAAAGTAGTGGGTGGTCTAGAGTAAACTTTATTCTTAATGTGACCCCATACATAAAAATCTACAGGAGTTTAGATCAGGTGATCTCGCTGGCCACCTAATTGGACCATTTGTTCCAATCCATCTCTGTTCATAAGTGTCATCCAGGTATTGCCGAATAATAGCAGCATTATGAGGTCCTGCCCCATCCTACTAAAAGAACATGTTTTCTCTGATGTTCGGGGGTAAATTATTTATATCATTTTGAATTTCATTTTCCAAAAATTCAAGATATCTTGGGCCTGTTAACGATCCGTCGAAGAAAATAGGTCCAATAATTCTTATCCCTATAATTCCTACACAGACATTGATTCCAAATCTGTTTTGGAAATTACCTTCTCCCAACAACCTAGGATTTTCTTGAGCCCACTGCCTTGTATAATTTCTATTGAACATACCATTGTTCGTAAACCTAGACTCATCTGAAACCAGTATCTTTAAAACAAAATCATTATTTAAGTCTTGATTATGCAAAAACCAATGACGATATTCTAGTCTTCTTTCCGAGTCATTTTTATATAAATACTGATGTAAATTATATTTATAGGTGCAATTTATGTTTTTTTAAATATTTTTCTGGCACTTTCCTTACTCAAGTTGCATTCCTTTTATAATTCTCGCAATGTGGCTGATGGAGAAAATTGAACGTTAATTTCTGCCTCTTCATTGACGATAAACTCGTTGTCGTTTTGATTAGCTGGTTCTTTTCTTAGTGTTATTTCCAATTTTCTAAAATAAGTTCTTGGTGGATGCCACCTTAACGAAAAACGAGCAGCGTACAGCACACTTGCATTATTATCGTTTTTGTGACATTCCCCGTATAATAATATCAAATCGATTTGTTCGTTCCGAGAATAACGCTTCTGGTTAATATGTTCCATTTGGGAAGAAATTATTAAATGCACTATCATCATTAGATAAAGTTAACACAGAATTTATTTTAATGTTGTCATGACATTAGACACCTTTTGTTTTCCATGGCTAACTATTATTTTATCAAACTAAAGGGAGTAATACATATTTTACAATTTAGTAAATAAATGTTTTTCAGTTTTGGACAAAGATGAAGTGGTGCATGATGGATATCGTTAGATTGGTAATTAAATTTGCTGTTTACTGGCATTATGGCTCTTAGTAGGTGTCATTTAAAAAAATATTTTTTTCTTAAGAAAACACGTTTGGCACATTTTATTCTTTAATGAGGCATTTGTTATTGATTTAATTGATGAAATCACTATTAATATGAGTTACTAGAATCAACTGGAACAGATTTTTTCCCGATCACGGCCTTCTACGGTAAAAATAAATTTGAAAAAAAGAAAAATTCCTTGAATAAAATGTAAATTTGGCAACGCTATCCAATGCAATTTGAGTTGTAGATTTCGAAAAACATAATATATACTGGGTGATGCATTTAAAAAATCGAAAGTAAACACACTTCCAGTGAAACCGGAAGTCGGCCATTTTGACTATATCTGCATATCCATCCGAAATTAGGTCTAATATCCTTGTACCAAATTTCGTCTAAATCGGTTCATAATTGATAGAGATATAAGCATGGCCTTAGTCTCATGGCCACACAGAGATAAATTAACTTTAAAGATATAACAAGGCAACAACAGACAGCCACATTCTGACTAATTTATCTCCTTCATTGCAGAGTAATAAAAAAATTAAACAAAGCTATAAGCACTGGAAGTTTCCAAAATCTGAAGGATATAATTTTGCGTCGCAAAAGATATGTCGGCAACTTATTCCCATACCCCGAATGATTAGGCAGTATCTATCAATGTGTCAAGTTTTTAATGTGAACAATATTGTGCTAGTTATAAGAATTGACCTCCCAAATTTTTAAATAAACCTAGAGAGATTTGGGAGGCCGAGGGGGAAATTTCAACACTTTATATGAAAAAGCTTGCACATGTGCTAACTTTTGAAAGCGAGTATGCTAGAATACACTTGCTATAGTTTATTCGTGGCAAGCTTTCAAAATCTGAATATTAACTGGGCATGAATCTGCAGTGGTAATGAAGTCCAGTCTAAGATTATGTCACACAACATATGATTTATTTTTACTTGTTGATTAGGTATCCAAAAAGATGGGTGTTACTTTTGAGACACCCTGTATCTCCCAATATATCTAAAGTATTGCCATAGGTATTAATCATCATCTCTTTAATTTGGATAATTATTATCAACATCGTTTAGATCGTGTTATTCAATTAAATGCTCGAAATTACGAAGGAAATATCAATCTTACTTGAAGACTGTTTACACAGTATATTAGTTATCTGTATATTGGACTAGTCAAACTTTGAGAACTTTTAAAAGCTTTGTCTTCATTAGATAGATTATATTTGAAAGTGATGTAAATGGCTATAAGCCTAAAGCAATTAAGTGGGATCAATTTAACACTGAATATCATAAGTAATTGTGGGAAATATTTTAGTAGATGTTTTTCGAATAGTATAATATTTACACCTTTTGAAGTTTCACAAATAAATTGGTTATACAAAAATGAGGATTATGTGATTAAAAATAAGTAAACGAACGACTGGCAGACTTGAACTCTTTTTCCAACAATATCTCATTCGAATACATATCCGTGTATCGAATCCAGGATCCAAGCCGAGACGATATCCTTTATTTGACCAATTATTAATTAGATAGCTATGTGTTAAAAGAATTTGCCTTAGAATGTCTCCTATTATATTTTTATTTCTCTGTAAATTTCTTTCGTGTCATCAACCTAGATGCCGGATAATTTCCGTGCGTGCAGGGCCGACATATGGGGTATGAGGCAGTAACAATCATTTGTAGAGGACTATAAAATACATACCTCAGATGCCAACATTTCATGAAAGCTCCTGCACTCTATTCAAGGTATTAGTACTGAGATTGATGTCAGAATTTGTTCTGCGTGTTCGGGTACCGGCGGGGAGTGGACTGGAGGACTACTAAAATTACGATTGAACCTCACAGATAAGTTCGTTTGACGTTCAATTTAGTACGCCCTTCGATATCACTTGGTAGCAAAGATAATCCAGATACGAAATTCTTAAATAGTTGATTGCGTGAGTTGGTCTTTAAAAACACGTCTTTTTCACTTGCAAATGAATCGGCGGCTCCAAGATATCGGTGACGTACTACGTTGACTACGCGATGCAAGGCATAGGCCAGACAAGTTACATGAATCGTATTGGGATAGTTAGGTGGATCGTCAAAGGCTGGTAGATGTACACATAGATGCCGCTGTGTCTGATACAAATAGTAAACCTTTTCACTTTTAATACCAATAGTACACAAAGCACTTACCACTATTTTCTCAACTGTTCACGCATTAATTTGCAACACCCATTTACTACATATTAACAGTGGAGGTGTACTCTGAATACGCATAATAAGATAAATAATTGTATGACGTTTAAAATTGGATGGCGTCGTCAAGGCAAATCTAGACGTACTGATTTTTCCGCTATAAGAGTTCCCACGATAAATGTAGTGAACAAAACTTGTATGCACAAATCGTAAAGAAACGTGCTATATGCCATTTGGTGTCGTTAGTATGATGAAACATTAATTTTCTGCTACTCATGGTACAGTGCACTGCGGATCTACCGACCTCGAAAATCGTCAATCCGACAAACAACTGTCGAGGAACACGAACGAGAATGCGACATAGTTGTTACTATTTACTTTTATCCTCGCGTTGTCTCCACACTGCGACATTTGCAGGTAAACTGAATAGTGAATAAATACTATCTCGATCTCGCTGTGTGCGTTTACTGTACCAGTTCGTGACTCATGGACATTGTCCGGTGTTTAGGCTCGTCACCCAATAACTTAACAGATAAATACGTTTTAATATTGCTACAAAAATGCCGAAATCTTGGTGATATTAATTTGAAAATATGTTATAGTCAAGACTTCTTTTTATTACTGGACATTTCTATTTTTTATCAGTAAAATTTATGTAATTTTGAAAGAACTTATAAGTAGATAGTAAATTTAGTGATTCTTTTTTTATTTGAACTTTGTAATTGATTTTAAAAAATATGAAAATTGGAAGCTAAATATATGCGCCTTTCATATTATTTGCAGATTCTAATACTTTTTTGTTTAAGTTTGACTGAATGGCAGAAAAACTGGTAGGTCGTTTTCCGAATTAAGTATCAGTTCGATTTATTTTTTTGAGTTTCATTTTTTGCCAATTTTAATGCATTTTTGGTGTTACCCAAACACTCTGTATATACCGATTACAGTACGAAATTTTCTAGATGTATTCTGCAATTGATCACTTTCGAATAAATCCTCTGTCTCTCTTATTTTTGAAGATCTGAGTTACTTTATTTTGATGTTGCCAATGCAAAGCTGCTGTACTTCTATTTGATTGCATAAACAACTCATAAAGTCGAACAATATTTAAAAAAAAATGTTTAATAACCAATACCTCCTTCTTTTTCTCATATAACAGCTTTGCAATGTTTTGGCATGCATAATTCGAACTATGTTATATATGTGTATACAAGAGTAAAGCGGTGCTTTTTTCAGCAACAGCATCAGCAAAATCTTGTCAATTTCTGGTCGATTTTTTCTACTTGCTTTTGAAGAGCACTTCAAATATGCTCTATAGCATTTAGATCTGGGGGATGGGCAGACCATTCTACGCACATTATGTTTACATTCTCAAAAAATGTGTTAACAATACCAGTACGATGGGCAGTAGCATTGTTATTTGTGTACACAAAATTGTCTTAAAAATTTGTTCTAGTATTAAATTAAATTATCGTTCAGCATTCATTGTCCGATACATTAAAGTAACAACAAGAACTGAGTCCAACGACATACCATCGAAAACTGTTATCGAACTCCTCCAAACGCAACACTTTCTATAAAAAAGTTGTTAACCTGGTCTTCTCCAAATGCCGACTCGGATTTTGTTTCCATAAATGGAAAACCAAGATTCATTAATAAAAAGGCTCCTAGTCCAGTAGTTTTCACATCAGATCTAATGATCTGCGGAATTAAAACGAGTTTTGAAATGCTGCCTTGTCCATTGAGGATTTTGCAAGACGACGCCTGCAAATATACTACTCAATCCAATAATCCGATCTCACAGATATTGCTGTAAATGACCTGGTACAATTTTTGATCTGCCATTAATATAAAATTGGCTTGTTCGTGTGAAGGACAGCGGCGCGTGCTGCCACCCAAACCATCTGAGTTCAAAACCGGCCAAAAGCAAATTAATAAAGGCCCTCGTATCCGTGGCATAATTTAATTTGACGAAATTAAGAAAGTTAGTAAGGAATTAGCAATAGACGAATTGAAAATACCTCAAACTCTTTACAAAGTGATGGTGAAATGTTGCAAGGAGTGAAAGAGTTTACTTTCAATCGTTATATGCATGTAGAGAGACAATTGAAATCGTATAAAAACTAAAAGCCACAAAAACAGTCGGCATCTCTTTATTGTACATATAAAATAATATATAGAATAAAGAGATGCCGATTGTTTTTGCTGGCTTTTAGTTTTTATACGATTTCAATTGGCTCGTATAAACTATAAACCGTAACAATATTTAACATTTGTTTTACGATTGATCATGCAAATAGAACACAGACACACCCTGTATGCAGCATAATAGAGCCCAATTTGAAGATAACAACACATTAAATAGGTTTTAATTATGTTATCAATTAAATGTAATGATTTTTTTGCATTATTCACTGATAATTTTATACACATCAATTTGATATAATTTATCGTAATGACTTAAACATTATGAATGTTTTTTATTTATTTCTATAAATAAATATACCTCTTCCAATAGCATATTTTAAATGTTATTTAAATCTACTACACTATTATTTAGACGAACAGAATCAATTATGCACTTCCTTGTTTTTAGTTGCCTTATTAAGGGTTAGGTAATACTTGTTATTTTAAAATTAACTGTTGGAAGAGTATTTATGTTCCATTGTCGATGGCATCATTTGACTTCATGGTCACACTCTAGGGGCCTATTATTTGTCTGTATGTGTTATTTATTTAACTTCAGTACTGTATTTTGTGAACCTTTCAGTAAACGTAGTATTACATCCATTTATTTATTTATTTTGGTTGTAGGAATATAGTTTTTATAACTCTCACTGTAGTTTGTAACCAGATTATAATATTTAAATTCAAATTAATACAGAGGCAATCTATCTCCCTTTTCCTTATACAAGATCATTATAAATAATGGGACAAAATTTTAATTCTTAACCGAACACGTGAATTTTCGTGCACAAACGGACACGTGCAACTGGAACCACAACTGGTACTTCTAGGAACTGAGAAAAACGAAATTCTTAAAATTCGACATATACTAAAATTAAAGACATATTTTTCTTCACTAATACATTAACAGACCCATGTTTTGAAAAAATATGACAAAGGAGAAGTTGACGCAGCATAATATACAAAAATTTGTATAATGAGCTATCTATATTTATTTGAAGCACATAACATTAGAATGGGATCAAATCTGTCCTGGGGATAATTTTTAGAGTACTCCGAATTATCGATAAATCCTATTGAGATAAAACGATATTCATAACTTCAGGTAATGTACCAAATTTATACGAGATCGATTAAGAGATTTTAAAGTTATAGACGAAATATTAATTTTTGCTGTCCCCAAGAATATCCTAAAAAAAATTTTAAAAACAGTACTGACCTTTCATTTTTTCCTTCTCTATTCGGTCAGAATTCGGTCCCATCTTTTACAATTACCTTGTATAGTTTGGACATTAATTAATTAAAATAATTGGTATACTTTTATAGTTTCAGGTGTCCATACGACTACTTTTTATAATGAGACTGCCATGATTAGGCCTCAAACCCTATCTATTTCATAATATGTTTAAATTTTGACACGAACTAATCCTCTCAAGTCAGTTGAGGTCAGTCAATGTTGGTACTAAATTTTGAGTTTAGTTTTCCTGTATGCTAAGTTTAAATGTAATATTGTTTTCTTTATAATAATTATGGTTATAGACTGAAATAAAATAAAATAGAATACAAGTATAATAGAATATATGTAATATAATGTAATAGATTATAACAGAATATATTATATGACATAATATAATAGAATATAGTATAATAGAACACATAATAAAATGAAATAACTACTTACTGATCTAATCGATCATATACGATGATAGAGGGCAAGTTAGATAAAGAATATTATCAAAAGATAAGTAAATTGATTTGACAGTATAATAAATATCAAAAGAAATTAAATGTTCATTTGTGGGAGGAGCCCGTCACCTTCAGATAGATTTTTTTCAAACCTGATGAAGGAACTGATAATTTTATTTGAATTTACAGAATGAAACTGCATAAAAAAATCCTTATTGATAATTATTTGTAAAATATTACGAAATTAAAAACAAATGTCTTCATATCATCGTATTGCATGTGTTGCAAAGTGTAATACAAATGCACAATGAAGTGCTATAATCGGTCTATATCAGTAATGAACAACAGAAATAGCAAGAGATCCAGAAAACTGCCTTGGGGTACACCTAAACTAATGTCAAGTTCAGTAGACTTCGCCCCAAGAAAATTTAGAAATTGTTCTCTATTCAAGGGTAAGATTTAAGAGAACCATTGCACTGACCTCGAATAAATAAATCTGATGAACCTGATGATGCAATTATTATCGTTATAATTTGGTATTGGTTATGTTTTCTTCTAATATCATGGTAACTTACGATAATACACACATTTTGTATTGCAGGTAAATCATACACGATGCTAGGGACACCTGAGAGTGCAAATACTTTAGGAATAATACCATGTGCAATATCTTGGTTATTCAAGGGAATTAATGAACAGAAACAAAAGACTGGTGCTAGATTTTCTGTAAGAGTATCTGCTGTTGAAATTTGTGGTCCAACTAATCAACTACGGGATCTTCTATCAGGATATGCAAACGGTAAGTAGGTTTTAACAGAAAATATCAAGTCGATTAAGATACAATTTTGATTAGTACCTTTATTAAAAGAATATATCATTTTCCCCTTACTCTAGATAGAACCTAAAAATTTAGTTTTCATTTTATCACTTTACTTTAATTCATACTCCATATAATTATTATGATGATACATGTAATCCATCTAAAGAAGTATCTACGCCAGAACCCATTGGAGGGTAATCTAGTTACATGAATTTATGTAGAAAAAGTGTCTATCGTAAAACAGATTTAGAAAGAAAAAAGCAGTGTAGCAACAACACGGTAAATAGAGAGGAAATAAAGAAAACAATTCATGAAGTACTTCTGAAATAAGATAATAATTAAAAATATTGACGAAAACTGACAATATACAAATTTAGACAACGGCCATTCAAGTGTATGCAAAAGAAAAAATAAATACATGCGAAAAATTAAATCCCTATTCAGTTATTTTCTAAACAATTTTTACAGTAAAAGCACAAGAGCTTTTTTTATCGAATAAATTTCTCTTTGTAACGAAATAATTTTGCCAATCAGTAATTTTATAAGAAAAACTGACATGAAAAAATCATGAGACCGCAGGTCGAGCGGTTTTGATCAAATGTCAGTTTTTCAAAAAGTACTGATTGGCAAAATTTTGAGTTAAAAAGGAAATTTATCCATAAAGAAAAGCTACTGTTGTTTTTAGCAAAACAAATTAACGACAGAATATGTGAACGAACAACAATAATAATTATCTTTATACAATTATTTAAAGGAAGTTATTAAAAATACAGTTGTTGTTATAAATTGTTATATATTTTTATCGATGATAAAAAACGATGCGCCTTTTTTATCGCTGTCAAAGTGACAAAATTGTGCTGTCAGATAGACTTTTTCATATAGGAGTTAATTTATCATAATAATAATGTTGTTCTATGTTATATTTTCATTTCCCGTAAACGAATAGTCACAACGATGTAATTTAAATTTTCTGTTCCGGAATACTTTGCAACAATTTTACATTTTGGTATAATTTCAATTATTATAACTAGACAGCAATCGTTTCGATATTCTAATAATAAATGCATATAAATTAATCTGTTCTGTTTATTGTGTATTAAACTAGCTTTGCCTTGAATAAATATAGTCGGTATCAAGTCTATTCATATGCCATTAAACCTCAATGAAATATGTCCACTGTTATTAATCAATAACTATTAATTTTACGATTCATTTGCCATTATCTCTTATTATGTTTCGAGCATAATCACGGCTATTATGATAATTTTACCACAGTAAATTATACAAAATTTTTTGAAATCCACGTATTTAACCAATACGAATTCAACAAATAATTTGTCTGTACTGGTTTTAATAGACAATTTTTCATTTTCAAAAAGAGCAAAGGTTGTGTATAATAGTATATTATTCAACGCAGCATGTAATGGTGGCTATTATTCACGAGGGTGAATAAATTTCTACGGCTATTAAATAACAATAATTTTTGGTAAATATTGCTATAAAAATACTACACAAATAAAATAAATAACAACTTCGCGTTTTGACTGATGAAATTTTTAAAAAATGTTTGTGGATGCATCATCGTGAAAGTTTTGCTATTTTAACCACAATAAGTACCAGTGAATAATGAAATCATTATTCATTGCAGCTCATAATGGATTGCAATATCCTTGAGGCAACATATACATAATAGATAAATTATTTAATATTATACATAATAAATAATAAATAATAAATAATAAATTATAAATAATAAATAATCAATAATAAATAATAGATGATAGATGATAGATGATAGATGATAGATGATGGATGATAGATGGTAGATGATAGATGGTAGGTGATAGGTGATAGGTGATAGGTGATAGGTGATAGGTGATAGGTGATAGGTGATAGATGATAGATGATAGATGATTAGGTGATAGGTGATAGGTGATAGGTGATAGGTGATAGATGATAGATATTAGATATTAGACAATAGACAATAGACAATAGACAATAGACAATAGACAATAGACAATAGACAATAGACAATAGACAATAGACAATAGACAATAGACAATAGACAATAAACAAACAATAAGTAATAAATAATAAATAATAAATCTTGTATTTTTTATAAGTATTGAAATAAACCCTCGACAATACAACTATATAACATGTATGTCATATTTTAATTCAATTGTTTTATTTAAAATAGACACAACATGCAACAGTTTTGAACATTATAATAGAATCATGCGCATATAGTGCCGTATGATTAGCAGATACCAGATCAATCAACAGGTAATAGATAAAAAACAATAGATAACAAAAATAACAGATAAAAAAAGAATACATAACAGTTTATTCAATCTCTTGCTTTACCTTTAGTTATATTTATCCTATGGTTATAGATGATATTTTACACAAGTGGTTGGCTGTTAAGGTAGAAATTATTTCTTGAATAAAAAACAGAAAAACTTTATTTCCTATTTTTATTACTAGAGGACTTTCAGCCAAGTACATGAACAATTTGTCCTACGTTTCGTCCGAGTTTTCGGACTTTTTCAAGGTTAAAAGCTAAAAAATAATTAAAAATAATGGTTTTACATAAGTCGTAAATTAGATTAGTGACAGAATGCATATCTAAAAAAGTGTTTTCTTACCTAATATAAATTTTCTATTTTAATTTCATTGTATGGGTGAGTTTTATTTTGTTTTTCATCATTTTTTTTATTTGATGGGTATGTAATGTACGTGTAGTTCGACGAGTTAGGCAGAGAATGATCAGTATTTGGTGTGGTCGTTGATGTGTTTCTTTTTGAGAGTAGGTAATTATAACAGCTGAAGTTCAGAAAGAATTAGGTAAATATAACATACAATTAGCATACAGAAATGATAATAGCATAAAAATAAATTATTTTCAAAACTAAAAGATCCAATAGAGAAATTAAATCAAACCCATGTTATTTATAAAATTAATTGCTCAGATTGCGATAGGTGTTACATTGGACAAACCCAATAATATTTAAATAAACGTGTAAATCAACATAAATTATCAATTAGAAATTCCATAACAACTCCTAATTCATGTAGCACAGCATTAACAGAACACGCCATAAATAATTCACACAACTTTCCGGATACAACCATACTGCATAAAGAAAGAAATACCAAAAAACGCATGTTTTTGGAAATGGCCGAAATACAAAACAACAAAAAAACAGTAAATTATCAAACAGATATAGAAAATCTAAGTAGCATATATCGCAATCTTATTCAATAGTAACAATTTTTAAACATCCTGTATATGTGCTAACTGCAAAACCTCTTCTCAACGGCTATCCAATATCATGAGAATGTTTACAATAACTCTGTCACTCGGACCATAAATATACTTCAGCTGTTATAATTACCTACTCTTAAAAAGAAACACATCAACGACCACACCAAATACTGATCATTCTCTGCCTAACTCGTCGAACTACACGTACATCACATACCCATCAAATAAAAAAAAATGATGAAAAACAAAATAAAACCCACCCATACAATGAAATTAAAATAGGAAATTTATATTAGGTAAGAAAACACTTTTTTAGATATGCATTCTGTCACTAATCTAATTTACGACTTATGTAAAACCATTATTTTTTAATTATTCTTAGCTTTTAACCTTGAAAAAGTCCGAAAACTCAGACGAAACGTAGGACAAATTGTTCATGTACTTGGCTGAAAGTCCTCTAGTAATAAAAATAGGAAATAAAGTTTTTTTGTTTTTTATTCAAGAAATAAATCCTATGGTTATGTTGCATCTTTCATTATATAATTTTTCAAGTGTCCTACAAATAATAATCCATCGGCGTAAGATATAGACTCTGTGAAGGCCAATTAATAGCACCCTTTCTATTTATCCCTCTTGTAGAGTTATCAAAAAAAAAGTTTTTGCTTCAAAACAGTTGAACAAAAACAAGTGCAGCAAACATTCAAAAGCAGACATGTTCAAAGAATCAAAAATTGACTTTTTGGTTGCATTTAAAGTGAAATTCTAAATTAATTTTATTTCTGATATCAAAATTAGTTAAATCACCACGTGGTATGTTGAAATTTTTATATTAATATTTTCATTCAAAACCAAACATGTTTTAAAAATATCATATTAACAGCTATAGTCGGGCCGGTGTAATTTTGTATTTTCTTCTTAAAGAGTCGAAAGCCATAAATAATTCCGTTCGTATCAGTTATCAGCAGACTAGTTCTGCATAGTTATATGCATAAGTGACGAAAATAATTTCCGGTTATAGACTTTTTTTGTGTAGTTTATTTATGTTTTGAAGTCAAGTTTCTAGCTATCATAGAACTCGACATATCGAAGTCGGACGCACTATTGCCCCACCTTCTATATCCTCCTTAGTGAGGAGCCGGTAAATCGCAGAGATGGCTCTTTGTAATGCGCAAGCGCAATATTATTTTGCCTCTGTATTGTTTCATTTGGTTTGAAGTTTTAACTTTCAAGATACTTATATCTTTAATCTGTGCCTGTGGTTTCAAGGTTGTCTCTGTTTCAAGTCAAAGTCAAAATTTTTCATAATTTCCTCGATAATTTCACGTATAACCATGTCAGTGCATTGTAAATATTGTGAGGCCGTATTTACAGTTCGAAAAAACTTATACCGTCATTTAAAAAATGTTCATAAAATAGAGGAAATACCCATTATTTCCTACGAAGCAAATATTTTAAACTTATTTGTTTTTAAAACAAATAAGTGGACCGTTGCGAATTTCGATGGTAATAAAATATCATTATTTTTTTTTAATTATCTAAGTGGATTTATTTTTAGAATTTCAAATTTGGTTGAGTGGACACTCAAAAGAAAATAATGTGCAATATGTGATCAGCAACACATCTAAAACATCAGATAAAGAAACTTCATACTTTTATTGTAATCGTAGTTCAAAATATAGTTGTATGTATCTTTTATTTCGCTTTGTAATGTAAATTAACTTAACCGTTTTTTTAGCGGTTCATGAAAATTGTCAGACAAAAGTTGCAAATGCAAGCGCTTGCGCATTACAAAGAGCCATCTCTGCGATTTACCGGCTCCTCTTTAGTGAACATGTCCAAAACAAATATGGCTTTAGTGCTTGACTGTTATGTTTTTTGTGCAAAGTGTATAGCAAAATTAGTTCCTAAAAATTATGTACAAAATATAACACAAAGTTCTTTTCAAAATATTAGTAATACCGGAATTGTCTTTCTTTGTTATTGTAAAATATACATGACACAAGAGGTTTGTTTTTGAATGTTGGCTTGTCATATGTTACACATTTGTATTCTCCCCGAGGAGTTCTTGTAAAATTTGTAAAAATATACAGAATGTTTCTTTATAATAAAACTTTTTAGCGTCCCTCGTATATTTATGAATTTTTTAAATTACTAGATACTTACAAAATCTATTAAAAAAAATCATATAAAATTCGCCATATACTATTTATTTCTGTTTGTTCAACTGTCAGTGTCACCTAGGAGGGCTATGATGGGCACTGTATTTTTTTCAAACGCGTTAACCTATTCTAGAGTTATACAGTTATGACTAAATTTCCTTACACAGTAATTTCAGTAATAGTGACTTTTTTTTCTAAAAGCATTTAATTTTAAATTAAATTCAGGATACTATGTCATATAATTTCTTTCAAAGAACGTAATTCAGCAAAGGAAAAAATTAAATTATTGAGCAGTTAAATTAATTGAAAATTAAAAACTATAGTTTCAAAAAATAAAATAAAAAATTGTATTATTTTTTGTTAAAAAAAATTAGGAGAGAAAAATGATTTGAACGAATTTTTTTAAGTGGTCCTTTAAAAATGTATAACCTACATGCATAGGTACTTAAGAAAAGTGTTACAACTTTACTTCAAGCAGTTCTTTATTGTATTCAACAAGAATGAATGGGAGAACAACAAAAACAAATTCCATGTATAGTGTTTCCCCGTCATCCACTATGGATTATTGTAGTACCGCTGTCGTATCCATGTCTGTTTCTTTCATGGCCACTGCGACTATGATGGATTGAACAACGGTTCGGGCTTGATACCTCATACATCATTTTACCTTTGTTTATGTTTAATCTTTTCGCAGATATGCTTTTACAAATTTGAACCCATGTGTAAGGTGACGGCTAGCATGCGAATACTGTGCGGATTCTTTTTGTTTGTTTACCTTTACCTTAATGAAAATTTATTGGTCAAACAAACAACTTTTATTTGCATTCAAATCAAACAGAAATATTACGCTTGTGATCCTCAGGGAAATTAATTTATATTTTCAATTAATATATTTCTCCTTTTAGAAGTGGGCTTTTCTTTTTACGTTAGGTCTAGATAAACAGGGAGAGATTTACATCCTTAGACATAAATAAGTATTTTTTAATATTTACAGTTTGGGTATAATTATTAATTGTCAAGTAAAGGTTGCCTAATAAAAAAAGAAATACATGGTCTGTTAACTGGATATATATACAGCATGTCCGGCGATGTGGTAGACAAGAGGACAACCGGACTAAAAATTTCATTTTTGCTTGCTGAAAAAATACGATTGTCGAAGAAAAAAAAATAAAAATTTTATACAGGGCGTCCAAACATTTAATAATTAAAATTTTTTTACAAGAGTAAAGTACCCTTATTATAATTTTTTTAGTAAAATGCTATTTAAGAAAATTGTTTCAAATCATCACATCTTCTAAGATAACAACATAACAGAAATAAATTATTACAGTGTCAAGCAAAACGTCATTGTCAGTAACTTTTAAAGATTTTGTCAATTTACAATGTTAACAACGGAGCAAAGAATACATTTAATCCAATGTTATGGTGACGGAGATTGTTCATACCGATACGTTATTGGAAAATTTCATGAAAGGTTCCCCAATGTACAAGTAACCAAATGGGCGGTCTACAAGTTGGTCAAGAAGTTTCGTGAAAAGGGATCCGTATTAGACTTAAAAAAAGTAAACAAATCCTACAATGAAGATGATTCAGCGATTTTACTTGTACTGCAATCTGTTTGAGAAAGCTCAATACTGTCCTTGAAGAAACGAGCTACTCAACTACAGATGGTCCAAAAAAGAACTATTCAAGAAATTTTAAAGCGAAATATGATACGTCCCTACAAACCCCATTATAACCACACATTAGAAGAGGGTGATGATGGCAAAATGTTGGATTTTTGTTTGTGGGTAGGCATTAAGGTTTTAGATGGTAATAGAGGATTCCATAAACTTTTCCTCGAAAACTGAAATTTTTTGTCCGTTTGTCCTCTTGTCCGTTTGTCCTCTTAATCGAATTTGTTAGCCGATTTAGTCAAATTAGTCGCTTAGGCGCTGTATCCGAGTGTATAATAGCACTTACTTTATAACGATGACTGGTTTGAATTCATCCCGAGACCAATTGAAGATTTATATGTTTTAAATTTGTTTCAGTCTCAAATGAGGTATAGAACTGTCGATGCCCTAGACGTAATTCGAATTCTGCAATAAACTGTAGGGCTTAGACTTTCTTTACCCGATACAAAATCTCTCTTTATCTTAGTTGTATCTACAGTTCCAAAGAGAAATTTTCGACTTTAACTGCATGATATCGACTACAGAAAGGCCTCACTTTATACAGTGATATATGTCTGATGGCAGTTGCATGTATTTTTCGGTGGCTACATTAGTTGAAATTAGAATTTCGCTGGAACGCACTTAAAATTGTTTCGCGAGATATCTTCGTTTTCAACAAATTTAAAAGCTAGAAAAAAATATCGGTAAATAGCTCATATCCTTTTTACGTTTTTGTGTTGGCTGTCACTGATAAAAATGGGACACAGAGGATCCCCCCATAAGACATCACCGCTTATAGGCGAACCTATTTAGTACAGTGTAAAATAATTTCTCAGAGTTTGTTAGTTTATATTTCATTTCTTTTGACTTTTTTATTGAAATTTCAACGAATATGGATGAAATACTTTGTGTTATCTGTTTATACGACAGTAGATATACGACAGTACTTGACCTTGTCGAAAATATTAGACGAGAAAATCAAAGAACTGTCCATCAGTTCGATTCCTATTGATGTGGAATATAACGATTTTGATAGCGATGATAATACTGTCGCAAAGTCAAATTATGTGGTGACGAACGAAAACAAATTGGCCATCGACCATTGTCTAGAAGAAATGAAAAGAGAGTCTTCGGCATACATTGTCGCACAAGCAGTGATGACCGGTATCAATGTCAACACTTTGGGCGAGGCACTTGGTAATTCATCATACAATTCGTCACCATAATTGAATCATGCGTAAGGTGGGCCGAACGTTACCACCACAGGAATGTTCACGTATCAGATCCGTATGGACTCGAAAATGGTTAACCGCATATATTACTATCTTATCGATTTGGTCGTGATGAATGCCTGATTACTGTACCATCCTAATAAGGAAAAAGTAGAGCTTCAAATTTTCGGAACAAAATTAGCAAGGATCACTTTCTATGTATAATTATAGCACAGAAAGGAAGCGTTGGCCGACCAAGCTCTTCATCAAGGTCATCTTCAAAACTACCAAAAAAAGGCATACTTGTCAACAGAAGACATCTGCTACAACCACGTGGGAGGTGGATCACTGGTGCTTATTTCGGACCGATCTGGCAAGGACCAATGCACCTCCGAAACACAAACATTTTGCGTGAAATGGAATCTCAGTTTTCACAATTCTTCGACAAAGACATGTTTTTATGATTTCCAAAACAAGCCCAATAATAATAGTAATTCATAAGATT
This sequence comes from Rhamnusium bicolor, assembly GCA_029963845.1. Lineage (NCBI taxonomy): Eukaryota > Metazoa > Arthropoda > Insecta > Coleoptera > Cerambycidae > Rhamnusium > Rhamnusium bicolor. The sequence goes on along the minus strand of JANEYF010000708.1, from coordinate 46,950 downwards.
CCATACACTTATATTTTTTATATTCATCTCTCACCAGAAAATTTTTGAAATTTAGGAAATTACTAATGACGGTGTGGTCAATCCAACTGAAATAATTACAATCATCTGGCACTTCCGGTTATACCGGAAGTTGATACCAACTTGCTTATTTTTTGTTAAAATAAGAAAAACATTATCTTTATTTTAATATTCTATTTGTTTTAAACTGCTTGAGTACGTACCGATCACCAGTATTTCAATTTTGACATTATTTTAGCAAGTTTTTTCAGTAGTCTTAAAATAGTTCTACAATACGTCTCTGTTAACAACTTTTTTGTTACTCTCGCAAATATATAACTACCTTCCACATAACATTCAACAATTTTAAATAGAATATCCTATATATTTTAGATTTTTCGAAAAGAGCATGAAAATTCTGAGTCAAGAACGTAGGTCCTATGCCTAAACCCAGCCGTTTCAGAGATATTTGACATTTAAAAAAAATGTTGACAGGTGTATTGGTTTACAATAACTTTCTTCTTCGTGTAAAAGATACTCATTTGCTTTTTAGGCATGCAGAAATATCATAAGGTGAGCTACGCTCTACAGTTTAAAGAAATTCAATAATAGTATACCAAGTGTTCCATTTTTGACGTTACATTTTGTAAACTTCAAACCGCGAAAACTTGCTTAAGTCAAATGGAACACCCTGTATTTTTTTACATCAAGTTATGTACAATTAAATTGAATTAAATTAAATTGAATTTTATGCTCTTTTCGAAAACCCTAAAATATTTAGGATATTCCATTTAAAATAAGCAAGTTGGTATCGACTTCCGGTATAACCGGAAGTGTCAGATGCTTGTAATTATTTTAGTTGGATTGACCACACTGCCATTAGTAATTCCCTAAATTTTAAAAATCTTCTGGTGAGTACTTTTCCCTATATCGATCGATGCACTGGTGAGACACCGTGTATATACACAGGTCCGCCTACAGGCAATTTCTTTTCTCAAAATCAAAATTAATTTTTAACATCAGATTCGTGTTTATTGGAACAAAATTACACCATCCTATATTTACCGGCTCAGAACAAAATCCATGCATTACAATGCTAAATGATTATTTTGAGCATAAAAATACTATTTAAAAGGAACCAAATGATAACGTGGTTTGGCATTATTTATTAATGCATCTTATGTGCCGTGCTTTCCTTATTTTGACCACAAAATGAGTGTTTAAAAGGAACCAAATCATCACGTGATTTACAATCATTTATGGAGTCTCTTAGAAGCTATTCGACTGCCCATCACATCACGTGCTTTTAAACAAATTATAATCTTACGAATTCAGTAAACGAAGTAAGCCGATTATATTATTGTACCTGAGTGACAGCAGTATACATTTGTAAATGGTAAAATTTCAGATTTTAACTGTATAAAAAAGGCGTCCCATGAGGCTCCCCTGTGTTTTAAGTTTATATAAATGATATAAGAAAGATACCTGAACAAATATTCTGCTTTTTCCAAGACATTCACGGAGTCATTGGTTCTTAACCAGTAAATTTTATTTTAATGGAAATAAAATAATATTATATTTTAATTTTAATTTAGATATATGTAACTGTTCAGAATTTTTCGTTTTCTTTCTATTTACTTACTACCACACTTACTACTACATGAATAATTCTTCGTTAGTCTCAAAATATAATTGAAAAAAAATATTCTTCTTATTAATTTAGATATAATTGTTCTGAATTTTTTACTTTTCTCTCTTGGGACTTACTACCACATGAATAATTCTTCGTTAGTAAGTCCCAAGAAAGAAAAAGAAAAATATAGAATACCACAAATAACAATCAGAATTTATAATTGTTCTAAACTATAACGTGAATTTGTATCAGAAAATTAATTTGAAAGAACTAGTAGCCGTAAATTAGTTTAACTAGAGTACAAACAATGCGTAACGGTAAAACAATTGTTACGTTTAATTTATTTTATACGGTTTATTTACTTTGCTCAGTGTAATAATTGTAAAGTTTATTTGTTTTAATATTAATACAAACTACGTATACGCACCATTGAATATAACACAAACATTGATATCTAAATTCAAATCACAGAGTAATCTTGAGTGTCATAACCGAAGCCGAAGTTTATGAGTTTCGTGCCTAGCAGTACAGCTTGAATTTATGTGAGATTAGTTTTAATTAATTTAGGTAATTATCCTAATATTATAGTCTCCTTCGTATAATGCTAACACCAAGGAATGTTCTGTAAAGCACTAGAAATCTGTTAGGAAATACACTGCTTATATAGCACTTCTAAATAAGTCTTAATGTAATTATTCAGTTCAAAACCCATGGGTGTCTGGCAGCCACTAGTAAATTCTCAATTTAAAAAGAAACCCAAGCAAACTACATGTGTGTTATATTTGTTGTAGTAGTTTTTATTGGGAATTCATGATCTGAGAACTGATAACAGCAACTTCAATGAAATGTTTTACTCATGTAGATGGGGTTTTGCTTTACATTGACCAATGGCTTATCTTAACCCATTAACTACAAATTATGTTTTTGTTAGTTGAAGAATTTCTTCTATAATTATATTAATTATTGGTATTAACTAGAAATAAAAATTATTGAAAGAATTATTCGACCTCAGAATACCAAAAAGATGTATACTAGCCAGAAACCCTTTATTTTTTACCATGTTTTTATTCAGTCAAAATTTTACATTCATATTGAGTGCAAATGAAACAAAAATTAAAAATGCTTTTATTTTTCTATCAAAATCATGTTTTTTAATCATAAAAATCAACGATCCTTGCCCATAAGGTAAACAGACTGGACACAGAGTAAGATTGTCTGGGTACAAGTTTTAGATGGATTAACTTTGGAATATCTTTTTTTTTTGGCATCTTATTACTGACCAAATTGAATGGGATGACCTTTCATCACTGTTGCTGTGACGATATAAGTGTGAATATACATCACCCTACGAGTATCTCCGCAGGCAGCTCAACTACTGTCTACTTCATTGTATCAAATGCGTCGAGGAGAACTGGAACGCAGGCACCTGAAAGTTTAGAAGACTAAATCTTTCGTAATAGGCATCTTTACTTGGGGCGAAGAGAATCCTTCAGTTGTTTCATATCCTGATTGTGATAATGCTGCACGTTCAGTTATTTTCAGCCATCTCCGGCATTCAGACGTAGTAAGATGCTTCCATCTGCAAGCTACACATTTTGAGTGGATTTCCTACAACATCCCTTTTTTGTGGTGAAAGTGGCAATGAGATGCTACAAGAGAGGACTCAGGGAATCGCCCTGGAATACTTCTAAGTGTCATCCGCTCAGTCGCGTCTGGTATGACTATTTTTTTTTCTTTATTTGGTTTGATTCAACACTGGACAGTCATCCCCTGGCCTTCTGATCTCACGGAGGTTGCGCCAGCAAATTAACTATAGCCACTCCCTATCCCTCAGGGTTAGTTGTTGTATATCTCAGAATCATGTACGCTAAGCAAACAAAGAGAACCTAGAATGACCGCATTGTGCATTTGGTATGGCAACCATTTGGCAGGCACGTTACGAGAGCAGCATAGGCTTTATTTCCCCCGAGTACACTGATTATTAAGATGAACATCTTGACCGAGTAGCTCGGGTACAGCTCTTGGAGCTCGTACCAGAAATCAGGAGAGAAGGTTCAGTGCCAATGGACACAAGAGTGCGAAACATCATTCAGAACATTAAAATCAGCACGATGTTCGAGTCCATTTGTTTCATAACCACAACGGAAAGGTCTCTATGTATTAGACACGGAAGCCAGTAATTCTGGACTTGGATGTGTTCTTTGCCAAATTCAAAACAGACAGGAAAAAGTAATTGAGTACTTCAGCAAGACGTTGTCCAAGCCACAATGTAACTGTTGTGTGACACGGAAGGAACTGTTGGCTATCGCCAAATCTATAGATCATATTCACAAATACCTGTGTGGATAACATTCCAAGATCGGACCGACCATGTTGCATTGAGGTGGTTATTGCAGTTGAAGACCCCAGAAGATCAACTAGTCCGCTGGATAGAAAAACTGCAGCAGTATTATTTTAAAATCGAATGTCGTCCGGAGATATCCCATAGAAATGCAGATGTTCTTTCCAGAAGAACCTGTCAGGAAAACTGCAAACACTGCCACCAAATGGAAAATCGACAAGGGATACTAATTGAGAAAGATGTTCCTGATGATTGGACAAAAGAGACATTAAGAGAAGAGCAGTTAAAACATAAAGAAACTGGTCCTAATCTGGAATGGAAAGAAAGAGGAGCCCGACCCGACTGGAAGGACATTTTAGACAAGGCAGTGGGGCTGAGGCTTTGTGCGCACAATGGGGTTCTCTTAGAGACACTGCTGAATAAAGCTTGGGAAAGTCCAGATGGGAAGGAAATTACTTCGAGATTGGTAATCCCCAGGTGTCGCATACCAAAAGCACTCCAGGAAGTGCATAATGGAATATGTGGTGGACATTTTGGCATCAACAAAACTCTGACAAAAGTGTGCGAACGATTCTACTGGGTAAACAGCGTCAAGACGTGGAGGCTTGGTGCTACAAATCTGAAGTTTGTGCGGCAAGTAAGGGGCTACGGACAAGAAATAAGGGTCATATGTTCCGTGTTACTGTTTCCTTCAATTGCTTATATATTTTTATGCTTATGCATGAAAATTATAAATATTTACAAGGAAAACCTAAATTAAATAGGATGTCTTTAATTAAATATTAGTTTTCTTCTTTTTGACCACTACCATACATACATACCATACATACATACTGTTGGTATGATACAATTTATTTAAATAAATTATTTCATTTACGCAGATGGAAAAATCTATGAAATTCTGGAAGCAAATTCAGTTAAAAAATATGTTTATCTAACATGAGGTTTTCTTTGTTGTCCTATGTATAGGACACTGGGTGTTAATGTTTCAGGAACTACAGCTTCGTCTAATCCAAGAAAGTTGGCGTTTTCTTTTATTAAGAATTCGACATAAAGAGAACTTGACGACATTGTTTAGTTCCTGGAAAAAAAGTGGAAATACGTTTCATCTTCTTTATAACGTTTTGTCATTCTGTGCTCCGTCCTTTATGATTTGACAATATATGGGCATTTACAAGTAAAGACGAATTGTTTAGTGTCCCAAAGGGATAGGGATGTAAAACAATATTAAAAGTGTAAGCAATAAAACGGTAAAATATATAGTCCAGTCACATTAGAGGTTTCACCTCGGAATGAGAGATAATAAGCTGTAAACTTGTATAAACCTTTATTTTGGCGTTCTAAAAGTTGTCTCAAAAGTCTTATAAAATCTTGTGTCCGCGTCTTAAGATATTCAAGGTCAAAAGTCTCAAAAATCGGTTTTTTTGCAAATATCTTGCTTCATATGGTTTTAATGCCATTTGCATTTATTATAAAAAATTGTAGAGAATAAAATTCTCTACAACTTTTTGTTCCAAACACTTTTTTATATACTCAACCGTTTTGAGATAGAGGGCGGAGAGCGCTCCGCGCTTACCTATTACAGCAAATAGGTCAACCGTAGGTCCCGGTAAATAATACGCCGTATAAAGTCTATAAATCATTAAAAAATATATAATTATGAATAATTTGATTGTTTATTAATTAATACATTATATTTAATGATATTTTTCATTTATCGAATAGTTTTTGTTTAATATTACTTACCTTTCTAATATATATGTTAATTAATTTTAAGTAGAAAAAGAATAGAGTAAATACATTTTAATTATTCTTTATTTAGAAAATTTTTTCATATATTAATTACAGTTGAAGTTCAAATGTGTGGAAGTTTTTCAAAACTTTTATAATTAGAAGGCTTTGAGTCTTAATTTTTCTCCTTCTTCTTCATCGTCTTCGGGTCGCTCGAAAATTTCCAATTCAATATCATCATTTTCGTTGTCAAGAATATTTGTCTCTGGATCTTCGGATTTCGAGGTCAAATGTACTATCTTCATCGAGATCGCTTTGATACGGTGAAGCATTGAGGCACGCTTGTCCATTACACTGGCCATAAGCTAAATAACATTGCAATCCCGATTTCCCTCCGCAGCGTGAACCACAACCATTCTTGCAGTTGATTACACGGATAGGTAAGTAATATTAAACAAATATATATTCGATAAATGAAAAATATTATTAAATATAATGTATTAATTAATAAACAATGCAAATTATTCATAATTATATATTTTTTAATGATTTATAGACTTTATACGGCGTATTATTTACCGAGACTTACGGTTGACCTTGTCTGTGAATAGATAAGCGCGGCACGCTCTCCGCCCTCTATCTCAAAAACTGTTGAGTATATAAATAAATATTTGGAACAAAAAGTTGTAAAGAATTTTATTCTCTACAATTTTTATAATAAACGCAAATGGCATTAAAACCATAGGAAGCGAGATATTTGCAAAAAACCGATTTTTGTGGCTTTGACCTTAAATATCTTAAGACGCGGACAGAGATTTTATGAGACTTTTGAGACACCTTAGAACGCCAAAATAAAGGTTATACAAGTTTACAGTTTATTATCTCTCATTCCAAGGTTGACCCTCTTTTTTGGCTTAAGTGACTGGATTAATAACGATAAATGACATTTTGATCTTATGAACATTTTGTATACCGTTCATTATGTATGTGTTTTCTGAGAATAAATACCTACAGGATTGGTGACACTATAATAAATTACGTTTCGTACTAATTAAAGATAAGATCAAATACCTGGCACATGTGAGCAACATTAGTTAGTCGCATCACCGCACATACGGAAGGTTTCTTTTTTAATGTATACAGGGTTATGTCATATGTGGTGTTTAATTTAAAATCATAAGATACCTCGTAAAATACTGAGTTAAAAAATTTTAAATGCGTCTACAATCAAAAACCGAAAAGTTATGCAAATGTGTGTATATAATTTTGAGGTGTTAATTCTGATACACTATGTCTATAGTCAGCTAAATCCTGTAAGCTGCAAAAATCTTGTATACAGTTTTGTTCCCACTAATTATGAAATGATTTTGAATTTAACTGGAAATAAGTAGCAATTATTTTACCATTACGTATTTTTTGGGTTTATTTCAATATACATAATATATATTTTATTAAAATTGATGTCATTTTCAAGAACCACTTATTTGAAGTGCTACGTGACACAGCATCCATTTCATTATAAAATAAGAAAAAGGACAACATCCAGTGTGATTCACTAAGAATGGGAAATCTAGAACTGGATATACTAGAGACCAATATATCGACGATTGAGCTCACCATGCCTTATACAAATGTTTCTGGTTTAAGAGATGCACAGTGTTCAGAGTTAGAACTTTATTTTGAAAGTTTTCATAGTGTCAACTTGAAAATTGGCATCTTTACGTTTTTTGGCATGACAAATAAAAACTTGCAACTAATTTTAACGTTGTCCATAGAGAGCGCTAGTTAACCTTTACTGCTTTGATAAATCGCGGCATAAAGAAATGAAAAGAGCATCTTTCTTTACATAAAAAAGTGACCCTTGTTTAATTTTGATATATCTATTCATTTTATGGATATTTACTCTTAAAAGCTTTAATGCATTTCGTTTTTATGCAATTTTTAATTCTTAAAATATAAAGTGTGCCGAGAAAATCATAAATAATTAGTAGAAATAGCACAGATAGGTTTTATTTTTGCTCTCTACAAATAAAGTTAACTTCCTGAAGAATGTTTTCAATAAAATACATTAATCTTTTATTATTAAATAATAATAACTTTGAACTCCCTGTATCTCTTCAACCAGCAACATTTGTAAAGGCATGTTGAACTCAAAACGAGCAATAGATTACATATAAATGGATCGAGGGTCAAAAATGCCTCATTCATTCCCTAAATACCCACCTGATGAATTCCTGAAATGTCTTGAAAAGTCCCGCGATGTTTTATAAATTTCATGATATATTTTAAGGTTTCTGTCCAAAATTTCCTGAATGGATTGTAATTCCTCACCTAAATCACAGTCAAATTTCCCTGCATAGATTGTTAATTCCTCACCTTAAATTTGATTTCCACAAAATAACACATTTAAAAAATTATAAATATCGAATCATTAACAAATATGATATTACTGTGGATTTTTTTAAACTATATTTATATTGCTTATTGTCTGAATTATAATCATATTACACTAACTTTAAATTTTATACAGGAAAAGAGACCCCCAAAAGAAAAATCACGGAATATACTTACAAACCCTTCTCTCAGAGGTTGAGGAAAGGACTGGCGATCCTGATTAGGATAATGATATAACTTACAAATTATTGATTATCTTCTTAATTACATCAAACTCCATAATCTTAACAACAAACAAAATATATGTTAAAAACTAACAATCATCATGAATATAACATAGAATGAAATCGAGTGAGTTTAGGCGAGTAGCTATTCCATACCACCTTGTTTATTTTTATTGACCAAAACGTAAAATTATTGCAGAACATTGTATCAGTGATAACAAAACACAAATTTACCCTTTTTAAAATGACTGGGGCCCTGACTGTCCAGATCAGTATCTTCCAGTTATTAAATTACAACCGGATATACTGCATAGTTTTTATAACTCGGTTGCAATATACCTTTGCAGAAAATTAATATCACTGTCAACAACTCTCACGTAGGACATTTTAAAGCAATTCTGCAAAGAAATAAATATTAAATATGCAAATTGAAATGACGACTCTCATTAATGTTTTTGTAAGAATGTAATTAATTATTTGTACAAGAATGTTGGGACTGCTCCCTACGGAGACAGCGTGAATAATTTTTAACGAATTTTATTCCTGCTGTTTGTCCGAATATTATTTTCTTTTTATTTCTTATTTTTTAAATGGACCCTTACAAGAGTTTAATGTAATTCTAATATTAAACAATTCCAACAAAAATCAAAACACTGCACAGTATACTCGGTGACTATTTTGTTAAGTAGATTAGCAACATCTGGTGATGGCAGCATGGTTGGCGAAACGTCGAACTAGTAATAATTCATATAGAAGTTAAATTTACATTTCCTAATTATTTTATCAAATAATACTGTAAAATAACCGTTTTTTACTTAATTCTTTATACTGTATTTAAACCTACTATGGTTAGTTGTTAGATATTTCTTAGGGCCAGTTGTATGAACGTGATTCAGATAAATTTCAGCTAAACTTGTTTTAAAATCCAAATATCGATGGCCTAGTGGCAATACCCCGTATCAACAAAATCGCAACTTTTCAGGACAAAAGAAAATCTTTATATTGTTTATTTTAAAGTTTAATGCAGCTAAAATTTTGTGTTACCTACTTTATATAATTTTACCTATGTGTGCATAAATAAAAGTGTAAAAATAGTAATAAGCTATTTATAAAGTTTGCTACGTGGTATTACGGTAATAAAATTTGGTCGTTACGAGTTATTAAATTAAGAACTAATGAACACATTATTTTAATTAGAAACAAGCAAAGCTAACTCTAACATTAGTTTTATTCTGGAATTCATATTTCTAAAGAAAATAAAAACCCCCTTTAAACAATGTTTTTAAACACCGATATAATCGTGAAAATAACACGTATCATTTAAATTTTCAAATTTGTAATAACATGTATCAAGAATCATCAGAATAATCGTGTTTTATCTATTGGTATTCGATTCTATTGGTAACGATGATAAGTGATTTTAAAAACTTTCACAATATCGGTTCCTATTGGCTAAAATGTTACTTGGAATGTAGTAGAACACACAGATGTTAATCTTTAATAGAATGGTACATAAATCTCAATATCGCTAAAAATGATGATACGTGATATTGCCATTAGACCATCGATATAATACTGTGTAGAACAACTTTAGCCTTGAATAATAAGTCAAATTTTGTTCAACTGTATTTGAACCACGTTAGTACAACTGGCCCTTAGTGTCCTGGTATCTTTTTCCGTATAATGGGCCGTTTTCTAATTTATTTTATTATCTTCATAACTATTATATCGAAATATGGTTGTCTATTCAATATGTGAGTACGTATTAAAGAAAAAATTAGAAAAAAAAGTAAATAAAAAAAAGCGTATGTGTGTATAAACAAGTAAGACAAAATATAAAATATACATAATATATGTTGTATATACAGTTTAGGTGTGTGAAAAGAAAATGTCTTTTTTTGTAAGTTTTAAAGTGTTTTGTAGGTGTTAAATTAAAAAATAAGAAATTAAAATTTTTTGCTCTTGAATATTGGGTAAATGTAATAGAAACCGGCGCGGCGGCTGGAATATAAAGTAAAGCTCAATGAAATGCCGACTAATAAAAATGTGAATATTACTAAAGTACAATTAATATACTAAGTAACATAGTAAATGCAACACCAGCATCAAATGATTAAAATTTCATTATGATTAGACAAAGATATCCACCTCAAAATTAATAGTAAGGTATTGCTCTACGCAAGCTTATTCCTCAACACTGCGAAACGTGATTAGAATTAGGTGGTTGACGCCTTGAGGTACTATGTATCAAGCTATCTAAACTTCTTGTAAGTGTTAAAGATCCATTGGTGGGACCTAGCTGTCTGCCGTTAGATTGGTATAAGGAACGGTCACATCACCTTCTTGTAGAAACCTCTTGGTTACGATAATATTTATACCTCGGAAGATACGGAAATGCAATCGGTTTCAAGATCCTGTTAATGTACTTTTCTGCATTAATTTTTCTTTTAAAAAAGCTTTCCTAGAGCGTCTAGCCGAGTCGGAGGGGAGGGGTAAGGTTGATTCCATGTGCGATTGCAACCCATACTATAATTCTTTCCATTCCACACAAAACTGAATATATGAACAGGTCGACAGCGAACTCTTCTCCTATGGTTGTTCCATCAAGAGAATTCGGGACTCGTCACTGAGCACTATCTGGTTCCACTCTTCATCACATTGGGCATATACTTGGTGTCACCCTGTGCATTTCATGCATTCAATTATAAATGAATTCTTGGTGGCCTCAATTCCTTGCTGATCTCGAAATAAACTATTTTGAGCCATTTATAAAATGGCAAATTGAAGCCATAAGTCATCCATTCCAAATGTAATTGAGGTTGTGAATTGTTTGATGGCTGTAAGCCCTCTAGAGGAATGAAAGTCATTTTAAGAGGTCAATCCTTTCAGAAAGGCGTTAAGTTTGCTAGAAAATCTTTAAGCTCTTATAAAAGACTTAAAGCTCTCAGTCAAGTTCAAGGACTTCAAGCTCTTGCCAACAGCTGGAGGCTCCCAATTCACCAACTTCACTTCATCGAAAATATGTGGCATTGCCATAGGTCGTATGGTCTCGTTTTATGCTTTTAATTTGCAAAGAATAAATCATTTCTTTATACCATCCTTTTTGGTGAAAGATTGTGCCAATGCATTCTTAACACTGCGTTTATTATGTTTAATATTTCAATAAAAACATAAATTTTACCCTACCGATGGAAGGTGGCAAAGCCGATTCAGATTTTTAAAGCAGGCGATACGTCTAATATAATCAATTACAGACAAATTTCTCTTCTGCGTAATTTTACTAATAAACTGCCCTATAACATTCTAATTCCTGGAAGAGATGAACGTGATCGAAAAGCTCCCGAAGAAACTGGAGCTGGGATGCACAGTTGCAACTCAAAGGTACAAATTTATCCAAAATTGAGGAATAATACAATTAACATTCAGAGGAAAGTTCACGCCATTGAATTGTATGTACGGAAACTACAACAGACGCATCCCAAGCACATATTAATAGATATCGTTTCAGACAGCCAAGCAGCTCTCAAAGCTCTTGGCTCCTATCGTTGCTACTGTAAAACTGTAAGGAACTCTCAGAAAGCTTTAAACCAATTGGGTAAAAACAATAGAGTAACTCTGGTCTGGATACCCCAGTCTCGAATAGAGTGTAACAAAATAGCTGCCTCTCTAGTCTGGAATAATACGCGTACACAATTCATCGGACCAGAACCAGTATATGGTATTTCATTGATTACTGCGAATATAACGATTTTGGCCTGGGCCAAGAGTAAAACACTCCAGCACTGGCAACATTTACCAGGATTAGTCCATTCAAAGTCGTTTATAATATATCCCTTGAACTTAAGAGGCAAAAAACTATTACAGCTAAACAGGTTAAACTTAAGAACTCTAATTTTCCTGTATACTGCAAACTAAATCACCATCTAGACAGAATTGGTCTAGCCAAAAACGCTGAATACCGTCTGTTTCTGGAGGACGATAAAAAGAAGAGCACGTCCTATGTATCTGCCCTGCTACATAACGAAATCCAGTGGCAGAGGGAAGCTCCTGCCAGACGACCTGGACAGATTTTCACCGTAGGTCCTCAGTTTTATTAAAAGAACTTATTGGGTGATATATAATTTGGCGTGAGCCACAATAGACCGAATGGTCGAAGTGGGAGGTCTGATATGAGCTTACTGACAAGCATACCATACCGTACCGCCATAACAAGTATCAGACTGAAAATATTGTATCCTTCAATCGTTCGTAACCAAAAATATTGCAAAATCAATAACACTCTTCTTAACTGAAATGGTTTGTTTTGTAAGTCCTTCGTCCAAAGTTTGTTGCATCGAAATAATTGAAAACAACGTATCAAGAAAGATCAAAATTTCACACTCTTGTAGCTAGCTTTTTCTGACCTTGACTTTGGTGTAGGAAAAGTAAGTCTTGTTTATACCAAATATAATTAGCTAACTAGAGGCTTCTGGTAGTGTGTCATATATTATTAGTGTCTACAAGAACTAAATATTTCTCATATAGAATATGCGGGGATGATTTTATTTGAGTATTTTCATTTATCTTTGTTCAAAAAGTACTCTAGGTTGACCCAACTATATTTAATAAACATGGCTATAAGAATAAAATATAACATTTTATAGCTGAAGGTAATACGTATATAATTATGTCGACTTTAGGATTATATCCGCTATTTATGTTCCACAATACAATGTTTACACGAACTAATAAACATAGAAAAGAACTAATTGATTTAAGTAGATAACATTTAATTAGGTAGTTTATAAAATGCATAATACAGGCCCATTAATGTTATCTACTTAAATCAATTTGTTCACTTTTTTATAATCATGTACGTAGTTTTCTTTCAAGGTTATAAATTGAAACCACCTAGTCTTTAGCATCCTTAATTTTATTCTTCAACAGACAGCAAAAAAAATTGTGGACACTTTCGATATATTTAAATTTATGATTGTATAGTAATAGTCCATTTTTCCGAGAATCTGTATCATGTAATAACCACCTTTCATTTCAGTTTGAAACTTTTATTTTGCTTTTAACATTTATTTCATACTCATAAAACTTTTTATGATTGTGATAGTGTCATGTCAAGCTATAAAATCGCATTTAAAATATTTAATTCTAGCTGCACGCTAGTGCGGTAAACTTCTTTTCTACAAAATATGCAAACATTATTTACGAGCATTTTATTGTAACATGAGATGTTACAGAAAATAACAAAAATGTAGTCTGAATAATTAATTAGTTGTTTATTGTAGCACCTTGAGATGCTCACCTGTGGCCACAGCCATAGGCGCAGAGAACTTGAACTAGTTTTTTACATCGTATATCTTAGACATTGATGATCGAGTAAACTGGTTATGTACGCATCGCGTGTATGTACGAAATGTAACGACATCGGGTTCACAAATACCTGTACGCTTTCCAAGTTATATTTGTAAGCATATAGACAACTTTTTTGGCTTAAAATGTACAGCCAGTGCGGATATTCAAAAAGATATTTAAAATGTGCAGAAAACCTACAAAATAAAAAATTACAAAATCAAAAAATGTTTATAACAGCAGAGGAGACAGCGGATGGAAAAGGAAATCATGTGGGAAATGCCTTAGCATTCGTTTTAGACCCTGATGGCTGTTATTAACTTGCTACTGCTATTAAGATACTAGTTTTGGTTGTTTAATGTTATCCTGAAATGGGTTGGAACCTTTGATATGAAGATAACACTGACGTAGTCTTCCACGAAACACCAAAACACCATAAAGTGCACTCGACGCGCGTTTTACCAGCCATGTTGGCATTATTTAGAGATGACCAAAACTAACCTTATACTAACAATGTATTCTATTTATACATAAATTATACTACCCTTAACAAGGGATTATATTTTGTTTTACCGGCCTTTAAAGGCATTTTAGATAAGATTGTTGCAAGTGTTAAAAGTTCATTTCAATACCTTCCTGATTCCTCTAAAGAATTTGCTTTCGATTCAACGATAATTTCTTCGAACAGTAACAGGAGCAGTAACAAGAACAGTAACAGGGACAGTAACAGAAACAGTAATGGGTAACTCTTTGTTACCATTCATTGCGAGTCTCTTTATGCACAGATTCGAGACGGAAGCAAATGAAGAATTCGAATATTTCCCCAGGGTTTGTCTTAAGTGTGTGAATAATATTTTTTGCAGTATTTGATACAAAAGTCTCTGATATTGACAACTTTGTTTCTAAATTAAACAGTCGTTTCACGTCAAATAAACTCACATATGAAATTGAAAACTCAGGACAACTAGCATTATTAGATTTATTAATAATTAGTAGTGAAAATAAGTTAGAATTTGACATATACAGAAAAGATACCAGTACTCTAAGATATGTTCCTAAGTATTGTACTCAACACAAAATGACGTGAATTAATTTTCTAGTCTATCGTCTATTAAGCTTCATCCTCAATAAGGAGAGATTTGAAAAGGGGAAGGCATTGATTAAGGATATAGCTGCAAGTAATGGATATTCTGTAAGTTTAATGATACAATAATCAAGAAACGAAAATTTAAAGTCATGTCTAAATTTTCGATCTCCCAAAATGAAAGAGAAAAGGTATAGGTATGACAGTGGTTTACAATCGGGAAATAAACTACAACTTTTCGGTTGTTTCAATTTTGTCTTTTGGATTGCCTAAAAGTTGTTGTAGTTTATTTCCCGATACTTATATCTTTAAAAATTTTACCAATACCACAGGTGAATCAAGGATAGAATGGAATCGATACAAATTACGGATTTTCTCTTTCATTTTGAAAGGTCGAGAAATTTTGAAGTGACTTTAAATATTCGTTTCCTAATTATTTTATCATTCTTCTAAGTCACGGATTTACGTAATTAGCTGTATAGACTGTAATCAAAAGAATGTTGGACAAACTAGACGATCAATTCAAATCAGACTCAAAGAGCATATGGCTCATCTCAAATATAGTAGAATAGTTAAGTCTAGCGTTGCCCAACATGCGTTTGAGAACAACCATAAAATAGATATTAGCAATTTAAGATTAATTAGGAATATAACAAATGATGCATTTGACAATTTGGAAATCACAAAGTGTAAAAATAGTATCAATAGTGACAGAGGGTCAATCCCAAATAGCCCGCTTTATTGGTTAGTGGGTCACCGTTCGGTGAACAAGAGTTTATGTATAAATAGGATACATTGTTAGCATAAGGATAGTTATAATCATCTTTAGATAAAGTCAACTTAGTTGGCGAAACGCGCGTCGAGTGGAGTATGTGGTGTTTTGGTGTTTCGTGGAAAACCACGTCAGTGTTATTTATGTTACTCAATACAGGTAATTAAAAGTATTTCAAAAAATCGTTGTAAATCGCGTATTACTCGAAAAGGAAGAATTATTTTGCACTTCAAAAATAATGAAAGATAATGTTCAAAACCTAATCTCAAAATAGTTATAGTTTAAGGTGACAGAGAAAAAGTATTGTAATTAACACCTTCTGTAAGTTGTGATGTGGGTAATACCACTATTGTAATCTCTCAAAAACATATCATTTCCAACATTGGTCAATACATCTTGAAAGCGAAAAATAACTCCTACCTACTTTTTGGGTTAGATCGACTTGGTTTGGTGTCAATAATCTACAGCTAAGCGATGTCCTAAACTTTACGAAACACTCTGTGTAGAGAAATAGTTATTTTACTGAAAATTACTAGTTATACCTATAACTTCTTTTATTTTATTATTTTATGTGGTACACGGAGTGCAGACATCTAATTTTCCTGAAGATGATAAAAATATTACCAATACGCTGGCAAATTATTGAAACGGTTTCTTTAAATAAAGACCTCGAATCCAAAAAACTTTTCCTAAATTAAATCAATTGACCCAAAAAGGTTTTACAAATTGAACATTAATAGTAATCAGTATAATTATTATCTGTTAACTCTTAAATAACATTAAGTCCTATTTTAGCAGAAATTCTTATGGACCATATTGAGAAACAAATACATAAAAATAAATTAAGTAAAAGTTTTTTATACTGGTATAGATATGTAGTTGATATTATCGCATGTTTTACAGGTACAACAAGACAGTTAAATAGTCTTGTAGAATTTGTTAATAATTTACACCCTAATATAAAATTTACTGTAGAATATGAAAAAGACAATTCGATTAATTTTTTTAAATTTAACTCTCACAAAAAATAATTCACATGAATTTAATATTTATCATAAACCTTCGTACACAGATATTACGATACATAATAGTTCAACACATCCCGTAAAACATAAACACGCTGCCTATATTAGTATGATAAACAGATTAACCAAATTTCCTTTAACTGAAGATAATTACAACAACGAATTAAATTTTATTAAACAAATAGCAGTGAATAATGGTTTTAAAGAAACTTTGGTTAACAATTTACTTAAAAAGAAAAATTATAATATAGCAATAGAGTCAGTTTATCCAAAAGCAGAAATCAGTGAATTAAGTGATTTAAGATATAAAACCCTTACTTATATAGGCCAACCTACCGAAAAAATATCAGTTGAACTTAAGAATAAATATAATATTAAAATAGCATTTAAAACTAATAATACTCTAGGGAAAATTTATTAAGAACAATAAAGATAAAACTAAAAAAAAAAAAAAAGTGAAGTCTGTAAGCTTACATGTGGTACATGCCCTAAAGTATACATCGGACAAACGGGAAGAAATTTTGGAAAAAGATTGTCCGAACATAAACGCAGTTTTATTAACAATAAATTAGATTCGACGTATGCCAACCATTTGCTAGAGGACAATCTTTCTTTAATAGTAATTTTGATATTTTACACACAGAAAATAAAGGATTAAAATTGTCACTATTAGAGACATTAAAAATCAATAAATTAAAAAATAGTAATATTATTTTAAATGACCAGACTAAATTTAAACTTTCACGACTGTTAAATATTTTCTAAATTATTTTGTACCTTATTTTATTACTGTTTCATTTTATTACCCAGATTAGTTAGTTGATACTTATACCCTCACTTTGTAATAAAGAATTTAGTCTTGTACTCACCATCTGATGAAGCCACTGTGTGGCGAAATAATTGTCATGAGTTAATTAAATTGTGAAAATCAAACATAAGTTTATTTTGTGTTTATTTATCTTTAATAACTATTTATAATAGACAAGCAATATCAAGTTGACAAAACAAGTAGAGATATTTTTATGGCCGCCTCGTATAATGCATAACACTAGACAATATGTCAGTAAGAGTGAGACAGATGCAAGAAATCTCGTAGGAGGTTCTTATTAGTGAAAAGAGCATTTTGGGGGAGTGTTACAAGGTGTCTTACATATTGTCGGAACCGGCTGACATTGGAAGCAGATGTGTTTTATTGTAGCAACATTGAATTCAATGATGAAAAACTTCGTGAAAAGTGCCGTTATGAAAAACGCCGAATTTCCTATTAGCAAAGTTTATAAAAAGCACATTCTGATTAAAAATTCTTTAAAGTTACGTTAAAATTAAAAAACACAACTCCGGTATTTCGGGGTTGGGAAATTAATTATTTTTTAATTCCTCGGATATTCTAATTCTATAAAGCTGTGAATTAGGGAGGGTTTAATTAGATTGTAAATTTTAGTGATTAAAAAATTAACTTCATATTTTCAACTGTTTGAAGTTAAAATTTAATTTAAATAAAGGAATAAATTCTATTATAAAATGAAACTGATGATTGCATTCTTTTACAACCCGACGCCTATTATGCACCTTATTTCACAAAAGTCGTATATTATTATGTAATGATCTTATGTTTTTAATTTTCAGTAAGAAACTATATGGAAACTATATAAACCGTATAAAGTTTATCTGAAAAACTACGTCGTGTTGGTGAAGATAAATTTAATGCTAGGACAGTGTTCCAAACGAGTAATACTTTGAGATCCATTTTAACAAATAAAAAACAAAACCAGTAAATTGTGAGCAAAATAAAAGAAAACTGTATTTACAGTATTTAGCGCGGTCTGCCTACGGATTTGGACCCTTAAGTGAAGATACAGTAAACAAAAATATGCAAAAAATCGGAAATTTTCCGTAGAATTCAATAAACCAAAATACAAACAACTGGCACCTCGGGGGCCCATAGTAAATTGGGCCCAAAGTTGGCCAAAAACGGTTTTTTCCATTTTACTCTGTCATGGGTGCCATAAAATGAAAAAAAGTTGTATAAAAAAGTTGTAGAACTATTAAATACGGATCGATCTGTGGAAATCCGATGTCAAAAAAATTCAAAAATAAATTATTTATTTGAAAAAAAACCGTTAAAAAATCGCGTTTTCTTGAAACGCTCATATCTTAGTGAAAACAAATAATTTTTTCACGAAACTTGGTAAAAAGTGTAGCTCCTTACTAACTAAAAAAAGATCGTTTTCAAAAAATTTTAAAATATTATAAATATTTTGCAAAAATTGATTTTTTCGATAAAATCACGTTTTTTAAAATCTCGATAGCTCATACACGCTTTCATATTTCTAGTCAATTTTGAGCTTAAAATTTGCTTGAAATGTTGTACTAACATGGTTATTTATTGCGCGCTTTTAAATTGATCGGTAATATGTATTTTTTTTTTTTTTGTTAGCAGCATTGAATAGCTGGTATTTTTTTATAAATTTACAAAAAAAAATTTTATCTACGACCCTTTGGAGCCGAGATAATTTTTTTTTTTGAAAAAAAATCTAGTGACGCTATCTTTTAATATTAAGGGCTGAAATTTACAGAGTTTGTAGTTCAATACTTGTATTTTACATAAAAAAATACTACAATGACATATTCGCTCTCTATTCTTTGGAAATTTAATGGCAAGCGGAGCACACCCCGACTCACACGATCGTTCGCTCGAGCGGTGTCGTGGGGTGCGGGACGGTGTTAACGTAGATACATCTGTAAAACTGTATGCTCTTATCATACGTACCGTATCGTAGTTTCAACTGCACACAGAGCGTTCATACGATTATGTCTCTTAAACGTTATATTGATTCTTAAAGACATATGAGTTGACAGGTAATTAATAATTGTTAAGCAACATTTTTAGTATAAAAAATAAAATATTTATTTTACATGAAAGTTCAAAATATTGACAGTGAATATAAACGTGTACAGTACTTAATTGATCCGTAGTTTTTTTATCGGAGACCCCTCCCCCTCCTCGTTGTCACTGTTATGTTCTTCGCTGTATGCAGCGAGTACGGAAGAGTCGGCTTCGCTTTCGATCTCATCATCATCATGGACATTGGTCTGTGATTCATCCATCACCACGCAAGACTCATTAAATATATCTTCGTCCAAGTCGTCATCAAGAGCATCTGCCTCCATCGTAGTTATTTCTATATTAGTGCAATTTTTTTGATCGCATGTCAAGCACATGCTTGAACACTTCAAACCATGCCTCCTGCAGCTACAGATCTTCGTTTTACATCCGCTTCCGCATCTGCAGGCTATCGTTTTAACGATTTCGTCTGGAACCTGCTGATCCGAGCTGTACGTGGGAAGCAGATTAGTGCCGTCGGAAATCCAACCCCATTGTTCTGGCTCTAGCGAAGTTCCGAGCCACGTTTGCAAGTGCAAATAGGAGCGGTAGGCATGTTGAGCCGCTGCTGCCTTTTTCTTGAAAAAAAATCGATTTTTTTGTTGTTAAAAAAAAACGATTTTTCAACCGATTTTTCGCATATTACCGATCAATTTAAAAAGCGCGCAATAAATAACCATGTTAGTACAATATTTCAAACAAATTTTAAGCATAAAATTGACCAGAAATATAAAAGCGTGTATGAGCTATCGAGATTTTAAAAAAACGTGATTTCTTCGAAAAAATCAATTTTTGCAAAATGTTTATAATATTTTTAAATTTTTTGAAAACGATCTTTTTTTAGTCAGTAGGGAGCTACACTTTTACCAAGTTTCGTGAAAAAATGATTTGTTTTCACGAAGATATGAGACGTTTCAAAAAAAACGCGATTTTTAACGGTTTCTTTCAAATAAATAATTTATTTTTGAATTTTTCGACATCGGATTTCACAGACCGATCCGTATTTAATAGTTCTACAACTTTTGTATAAAACTTTTTTTTCATTTTATGGCACCATGACAGAGTAAAATGGAAAAAACCGTTTTTGGCCAACTTTGGGCCCAATTTACTATGGGCCCCCGAGGTGCCAGTTGTTTGTCTTTTGGTTTATTGAATTCTACGGAAAATTTCCGATTTTTTACATATTTTTGTTGACTGTATCTCCGAAGTGAAAAATTGACATGAGGCCAAAAATAGGCAGACTGCACTAATTCCATGTGAGTGTAATAAATATTATGTAGGAGAGTCATCCAGACTTCTCAATATAAGATTAAGTGAACATAAAAATTATGTTAGGAGGGATGAAATAAAAAAAATCGAAAATTTGCGAACATGCTTGAGAAAATAAACATAGCATAAAATGGGATTCGTCAAAAATTTTTACAAAAGAAGCGGGCAGCAAAAAAATAAAAATTAAGGAATCGGCAATAATATTATTGAATGAAGAAAAATTTTCATCCCGTTGCTCTTTAGATGTACTGATGTTAAAAGAATTAATATTGTAAAATTTTTAAGTTCTATGTAAGTGTCAATGGATATTATATAAACAAATAATATACAGTGCGTCCATAAAGTAACGCATAAATTCATTATTAGGTAAATAAACAATATTATTGAAAATTTCCGAAACACGTTGATTTTTGATTTCAATTTACTGTTTTTTCAAATAATAATTTAATATACAGGGTGACCTACCTTCAAGTAATGACGTCATCACCGGATTTTTTTAATGGAACACCTCAACTTTTTCCCAATTTCCGGATGTCCCTTGTTGAGCAGATTCCACAAATGTATCACAAGTCGCTTCAAATTGTTACAGGGTGGGCAACAATACAAAAGGTGTTTATAAAAATTTAATTAGAAAGTTATACGTTACTGTATTTTTAAAAAAAGACAATTTACAATAAATGGTCAAATTGTTCTCCATTGACCGCTAGACAATGACCTAACCGGGCAATACATTCGTCTCTGATATTTTGTAGCATGTTCAACATTTCTTGCCTGATTCGGTCTTTTAGCTCACGGATATTGCCAGGTATGTTGATATAAACTTTAGATTTTAAATAACCCCATAAAAGGAAGTCTAGTGGACTAAAATCAGGTGATCTAGCGGGCCATTCCACTGCTCCCCTTCTTCCTATTCACCGATCTGAAAATGTTCTGTGTAGAATCTCGCGCACAGCTGCAGCGAAATGTGGCGGTGCGCCATCTTGTTGAAACCAGATTCTGCTGTGTAAAGTATTGGATATTTGAATATCAGGAAAAAGCCGGGCCAAATCAGGAATTAATATATTTTGCAAGAAATTCAGATACAATGCTCCTGTCAAGTTTTCATAAAAAAAAATAGGGACCAACAATTGTATTTCTCACAATACCAGCCCACATATTGACCTTTTGTGGTCGTTGCGTATGTTATTCTTGCAACCAGTGTAGATTTTCCTGAGACCAATCACGGGTGTTTTGCCGATTAACATGCCCGTTCAAGTAAGACGTTGCCTCGTCGGAAAATAAAACGTTAGCAATGAAATTGTTATTTCGATTATTTTGGTTCATCATATACTCGCAGAATTCATTTCTTCGGTCAAAGTCGTCTTCAGCTAATTCATGGATGAGACGTACTTTATAAGGATGGTATTTTAGCTTTTTAAAAATGTTCGACACTGAAGACTTTCCAATATTCAAATCCCTAGATACTCCCCGCACTGTACAATGTGGTTTTTTCTACTACCGACAAAATTACGTCTTGTTGAATATTTTCATTAACTTTAGGTCTACCTTGCTTTGGTGCATCCCTCACATGTCCCAATTCTCTGTATTTTCGCTCTATTATGCTTACCGCAGATTGTGAAATAGGTTCACGATCTGGGTGCACATCATGGAATAATCTGCATACCTCATGTTAAGTCCACATCCTATCGCCAACACCAATTATCATTAAAATTTCAATCCTCTCCCTTTCAGTTAAAGGCATTTTCAAAAAATAGTTTTAATATGATAAATTAGATTTAGATTTCACGTAAACGTACCTACTTTGAAGCGTTAACAATACAGAAGTGAACTTTTTATGACAGTTCTTAACGTCAATTAAAAAACAAATGGCAAAAAACATACAAACAATAAAAATAGTACGGTATAGTCGAGGGGCAAAGATCACTAATAAACGTGGTTGGGATGTTTTTTAATAGTTTAGCAAAGTAGTTGTATCACAATACGTTAATTTCATTTAATTTTTTACTACGTTTATTCATTTGTAAATAACTTGTAATTTTGGTATTGTTGCCACCCTGTACCAATTTGAAGCAATTTGTGATACATTTTTGGAAGGAGCTCAGCAAGGGACATTCGGAAATTGGGAAAAAAGTGGGGTATTCCATTTAAAAAACCGGTGATGAGGTAATTACTCGAAGGTAGGTCACCCTGTGTATTAAATTATTATTTAAAAAAACAGTAAATTAAAATCAAAAATCGACATGTTTCAGGAATTTTCAATAATATTGTTTATTTACCTAATAATGAATTTATGCGTTACTTTATGGACTTACTGTATGTGTCAAGCTTCACGCTTGACATATGCTACAAAAAATAAAAAACCATTAACCTTGAAATGAAGCAGATTCGTTTCCGAATCAGGAAAACATATTATTTTTTTTTGTCTCATACTGGTGGTCAAAAAAACTCTTTGAATGATATTTTGACGTAAAAATCACAAGCGCAGTAGTTTATTTTTCCAGTATTAGTGGGTAACTAACTACGTTTGTTACATATTCAAGAATTATTTATGTGGAAGTAAGCCCCAAGGAAGAAAAAGAAAAACTGTATAAACTATATAAACTGCATAAGCTCTATAAACTCTATAAATCTTATAAACTCTATAAACTACAAACTGTATAAATTGAGGTCCGGAAGTAAATGCAGATAAACTTTATGAGGCTGGAACAGAATTTATGTTAATCAAGGGCGGATAATGGTGGTAATTACGTGAAGTGACTTAAAATGTCATAATAAGTACACTTTAATATCACTAATGACCGTTAATAATTATGATACTAAAAATTCTCATCCGTCATTAATAACTAGATTGGCTTTTATTTTGAAAAACAAGCATATTTAATTCATAAGTAAATATTATTAAGTTTGAAAATAAATTAACAAAAAACTTATCTTCAAGCGCTTGCAGTCACCGACAGATCAATGTAATGTAATGATAGATTTGCCAAAGCCAAAAAAAGAAGACTATGATTAATATGTAACAGAAATCATGATTACTCACTAATTCTTTAATCCTTTGTTCCTTTTTGCATTTTTTTATTACTAGAATAAAATTTTATGTTCTTGTCTATTGAATTAAAGATACTTTCGAATATAGGTACCAGTTACTATATTGATTATCTTTATATATTAAACATTTTCTGTCCACAAGTTGAACATTTGTATTCCATGGTACTCAAATTTTCAGTGAAAACTGCAGGACTTTTCATAGACAGTCCAAAACAATTATTCGGAACAAACTTATATGCAAAACTATTCTGTAAATTTGCTTTTTCGTTCTTCCAAAAGAAAATTTTAATCCCCCGGACAACCTTTTTATCTCTGATCTTTTCCTTTATTCTTCGCAAAAATGTTCTATCAAAAAGTGACTTTCATCTTTGACTGTACAGTGAGGGCAATTTTCGATGTTTGTATAGGGTAACTCGGTAACTGTAAGAGATACAAAAAATGGAAGACACATCTCCTTTTTTTTAGTCAAATTCACTGGCGAAAACAAAAATTTGCTATCGTCTTTTGTTTTCAAGTTATAAACAAAAGTTCGATTTTTCGACTTTTAGACACTATGTCAATATCTTGGTGGTTTGTAAAGTTATCAAAAGCAACTTTTACATTCTTGAGGCACTTTCTTCTGTATAATACAGTGGCATCGAGAAAATTTAAAAAAAATGTTCGATTTCGAGATATGGCATAAAGTAATTTTTTTTTATGGGAGTCATAGTTGGCTATGGTTTAGTTAAAAAGGGATTTCTTTCTCTTTCAAATTGTATATCATATACGGGGTCGCTTTTGATGTGTAAGTATTTACTAGCGAAAATAATCTTTTAGTAGATTACTTTTTGCGTTTTTTTAACTTCCCTCTAAGAAAATTGAAAATTTTCAGAAATCGGGAAGTTTCACCCCGATTTTCGAAAATCGAGTTTTTGTCAGATCTCGACGTTTTGAGGTCCTAAGAAGCTATTCTGACTATTCCCACGATGGTGTCTGTATGGCTGTATGTATGTGTATGTGTGTACGGTGTATGTAAACCTCTCATAATTTTTGAATGGATTGACCGATCAAAACGTGACTGAACCGATTCGGCCTGGTAGATTTTGAAAAATCTCAAAAATAAAATTTTCAAAAATTTGTTTTTTTGAAATATCTTTTAGACTACCAAACCGATCAATTCCAAAATCTAATCAGCTCTTCTCCTTGTAAAATAACGTCGATCGTCGCAAACTGCATCAAAATCGGTTAATTCGTTCGAGAGATATCGATTACGAAAAATTCGCAAAAGTGTTTTTTTTTTTTGAAATAACATACAAAATTCCTGTCGGATTGATTTTTGGTACTAAGATAACTTTTTGTAATTAAAAGACTGCGTTGAATGCCGTAAACCGCATCAAATTCGGTTGAATCGTTCAAGAGATATCGATTACGAAATATTCGCAAAAAAGTGTTTTTTTGAAATAATCAAAATTTTTTGTCGGATCGATTTTTGGTACAAACATAACTTTTTGTACTTGAAAACCTGCGCTGAATGCTGTAAACTGCATCTCGATTGGTTAATTTGTTCAAAAGATATCGCAGTTCAAAAATTACAAAAAAAAAGTGTTTTTTTTTTATATAACTCCGAGATTTTTCACCTAATCGTAGAGCTCAAAAATGTGTGTATAATATTTTGAGCTTGGAGAGCTCAAAAATTAACTAATACGTATATTTTTGAGCGCTTTAGACTCGAAAATAGCGGGAAGTTTCAGGGTTGGCCTGCAGGATCAACCGATTTTCAGATTTTTTATATTTATTCCAAGTAGGCGTGTGTCATCTATAACAGTGTTTATCCATTTGTCAGTAAATTGTATATTAATAATTTTGTTTCGGTCATAATTACACCCCCATTTAATCGTAAAAGTGAAGATATGTTACGAAAATTATGAGAAATATGATATGCTAGAATGCTTTATTCAAAGTAATAACAATTGTGATATTGTATCCGAAGTATATTTCAATCGCTATCCAAAAAGAAGACAACCTAATAAAGCTATTTTTAAGAGGTTAAAAGAAAGTCTCATT
Organism: Rhamnusium bicolor; assembly: GCA_029963845.1. Classification (NCBI taxonomy): domain Eukaryota; kingdom Metazoa; phylum Arthropoda; class Insecta; order Coleoptera; family Cerambycidae; genus Rhamnusium; species Rhamnusium bicolor. The sequence goes on along the minus strand of JANEYF010000708.1, from coordinate 21,162 downwards.
AATTGTGGGTTTTTCAACAAGCCAAGACCAAAAAATTATAATTACAATAAGGAAACAACATCACCTGCAACCAACTGGTCTTCAGCGACGATTGGAGTTTTGCATATGGTATCATCAAAAAAGTCAACAAGACCTATTCTTCTCTAGAAAAGTAGATTGGACAGATGATGCCTACATTAGCAGTGCAGGAATTTTCAACAGGCATAACGAGTACTATTGGTCTGATATGAAGCCTCACCGTACTGTTGACGTGCGATCTCAGAGAAACTTTCGTTTTAGTGTTTGGTAAACTCTACGTAGCAACCGTGTTTTAACTTCACATATATCAAGAAAATCTTAATGGCTAATGGTACTATGAAATCTTAAACTAGAAAATTATTGAGAAATTTATGGACAATCTACCCTTAATTGGAACAAGAAATCAGTTCTTCCAACAAGATGGTGCAGCACCTCATAGTATCAGGACCGTTTCAGAATTATTAAATACCAATTTTGGAAATAACTGACCAGCGAAGTGGCCACCACGATCACCTGACTTAACGCCACTGGATTTTTTATTTTGGGGCCACATTAAAGCAAATTATACAAGAATACCAGTACCGACATAAATGAACTCAAACAAAATTGTATAGACTGTGTGAATTCCATTTCAAATCTTCATATTTATAATGCAGTTCAGAGTGTTATGAAGAGGTGTAATTTATGTATCGAACATTACGAACATCAGTTTGAACATTTACTTTAATTTGAATTTTTATTTTGTGATTGTAATGTATTATAAAATTAGTTAAAAATATCTGTTTTTTTGGTCTTGGCTTATTGAAGGACCCACAATTAATAATAAAAAAAAATTCCTGAAGAACGTAAAAGTTGCTTTTTCAAACTTTACAAACAACCAAGATATTGACGTGTCTAAAAGTCGAAAAATCGAACTTTTGTTTATAACTCGAAAACAAAAGACAATAGCAAATTTTTGTTTTCGTCAGTGAATTTGTCTCAAAAGAAGAGATTGAGAATGTGTCTTCCATTTTTTTGTATCTCTTACAGTTACCGAGTTACCCTATACAAATTCGAAATTTGACCACCCTGTACAATAAACCATAGCTCAACAGTCTGCCGCGTAATTTTCATTTGCAATATCTTCTTCCATCGCAGAATGCCCTAATCTATACATTAAGGTAAATCCAGGGATGCGATAGCATTTTCAAATGATCAGTACATTTTTGTGTTTATCTTACATATCAGAATCAGTTGTAGTTGTTAGTAATTTACCTTAAAAGTTTGATTGGATTCTTTATATGTTCTTTCAAAAACATATAAAAAAAAATAATTGAAAAATCAGTTAACAGTTTTTGAGTCGTAAACTTTTCTGGGAACTATGTGTTGGAACTTATTTTTTAAACACTATTTGTAATTTCTGGTAAAAAATTTAAATAAACTAATTTTTAGTACACCCTCTTATAAAAATAATAAAAAAAGTAATTTTACATCTATCAAATAGTTTCTAAGTAACTGACGTTGTAGTGAACAGGACATGTCGGCCCGATTTTCAATATGGCGACTAATGTCGCCGGATATTTGATTGTTTACTCAATTCCTTTATGAGGAAATATCAAGAGGTGAGAAAAAACGTATTTCCCGAACGTTTTTACCAAACTAAAAGTTCGTCAACTCAACATTTCAGACATAATTATAATAAAGAGTCATGATTCCTATGAGTTTGGAAATTCGTGATGCAAATGGAAACTACTGTAATTTTGATAAAACGTAAGAAGTAAAAAATAACTAGTAACAGATTCTTGATAAAAAATTTATATTTATGTGTTTGTTTACATGTTTAATTTTTATTTTAACTAAGTATATTTAATTCATTTAAAATGGACAACGGAGATATTTAAACGTCCCAGCAGTACACTTCCCAATGCAATTCTTCCTGAGCCCAATTTAAAACGATGTATATCACTGTCCTTTTTTGAATTTAGTCCACCTAAAAACATCTATTTATTTTGCTTTCAGACTCTGAGCAGTCGCCTGGAGTATACTTAAGAGACGATCCCTTATTTGGCAACCAACCCCCTCATTGTGAGCTGCGGGTGCCCACTGCAGAAAAAGCTGCCCATTACTTGGACGCCGCCGTAGAATGCAGGGCGCCTACGAGAGAAGACACGAGGGACTCCCATCTGCTGTTTACTCTGCACGTTTATCAGTATAGTGTCGCTGGCAAAGGAGGTGGTGAGTAAATTAGGGTTGTAAAATGCTTTTGACGAACTTGATAGAAAGGGGATGATGGCTAAGATAAGGAATTGACAAGTGCATATTGTGTTTCCCTGCAAATAATCCATTAGTGCTTATAAATATTATGTGTGAAAAAGGGTAGTTTATTAATAATTTAAGAGGAATTGCCAATAAAACACACATGAATCAGAGAATACCTTAACCTTTTGCTATCATAAAATTATTAGAGAAAATTGAAGAGAAAAAGTCCATATCAACATAGGCTCGAAAATGTTTCTCTGCGGAGATGTGGGGTTTTCAACATTCGACTAACCAACCTAAAAATTGTTAATACTTTATTAATTGTTGGGGCAAAAGAAACTAAGTTTAACAAACTAACGTATCTGTGGAAAGTGAATCCATTTCAATCAAATAAGTAATTTTCTCATCGGTGTTATTTGCAGAATAAATCTATGAATAAATAAGAAGTAAAGCAACAAAGTTATTTAATTTTTTATAAAATAATTTAATGGAATTATATTTTTTCTACTTTTTATGGAAAAATAAACAAATTTTATGAGCCAATTATATTAAAATTTTTTTGAAAAACCATAGGACATAAAGAAACATTTATTTATTAATTATAGTGTGTAGTATTTGGGATGTGCCAAAAGACAACAAATGTAAATATGATAACTAAGGATCGCGAATAAATCGTACATAACGTAAAATCCAGGGACTGATCCAGAACACCTAGCTGACCTACACATAAATATAAAGATATAATAAATGATATTACCTTTCAATTAGAGATTTTGTAGTATCCAAAATAACATGAGTAATGCATATTTCATGGAACACAACACTGCACATTAGTAATTTCTAGAGTTCTAGTAAATTCTAGATGTTCAGGTGTTAAATTTTGACGCTTCTCGCTGAAAATTGATACGAGGAGCATATTTAAAATATGAAGAGTTTTAAGGAGTTCACGTTTATATTATATTTAAAGCTGCAAATCGTTTCTGTGTATCATGGTCGTAGAGTACAGATGTACTGACTGTCGCCGGTATTCACCTTGACCGCGAAAGTCTTTCTCCAGTCCAGTCTATTATTAGCTTTCGAGTTGTGTACACGTTAAGTCACTTGGCCGTATTGCATATTGTTTTTGTGTTTTTATTTTATTTGCTGTACTGTATTGTTGATATTAATTTAATAATAAGTCAATGCAGACGTACGCAGGGGTAGAAAATGGCCATTTGCTGACAAAGTGAATAAATTCATAGGTGAATTCCCGGATTTATTCTATGATGGTACTAAAATAATTTGTAAAGTGTGCGAGAAAGATTTGATGTGCTGGGATAAGCGTGATTAGGACTTCACGTAAATAGTGTACACCATAAAAATAAAAAAAATTGTGACCCTTCGACAACACAGTTTATCTTTGATTTACTATTAATGCTGATTGTCTGTGATGTTCCGCTGCACATACTCGTTAAACAACCATTTCGAGAGTTCTGGAATAAATACAATGCCCTGGTGAAGTTACCAAGTCGCACAACGTTATGTAACTATCTACCAACTGTACACGTAGACATGGTAAATAAGATGAAATGTGAATTAAAAAATACACGGCTGTGGTTATCTGTTGATGAGACAACAGATTGTAAAAAAAATTCTATTTTAAATGTTATAGTACGAGTAGTGGACCCTCTTAAACTGACAGTTCCACTGTTACTAGCTAGCAAAAGACTAAGTCAATGTATTAGCGAAACAATTACCAGGGTGATGCTGGAGACGTTAGAAAAATTTGAACTGTCAAAATGTCAAGTGTTGATGTTTCTGACTGATGGCACCGTGACAATGCGTTCGGTAGGCCGTTCTTTGCAAGAACAAGGTTGTACGTTGACACATGTTACGTGTAAAGTGCATGCTTTACATCTTCTTGCAGAAATTATTCGAAACGGTTTTCCAGAGCTGGATGCACTAATAGCAAGTACAGAAAAAGTGTTTCTTAAATCTCCTAAATGTCTCCGTGCATTTCATAGCAAGTATCCTGGTATTCCTGAACAACCACAGCCGATTCTTACACGTTGGGGAACATGGTTGCAGACAGCTTTTTATTATGCTGAATATTTCCAACAAATAAAAGCCGTGATACTACAATTCAATCCAGATGAGGCTGCAGCTATTGAGGAAAGCCAGACAAAATTCGAAGATATTTTTTCCATTGAAACAGCTTTAAAAAATATTGCGAAGAACTATAAACCATTACATGAAAGCATAAAAAAATTAGCGGTCACTGCAAATAGTGCACGAAGTATATCTACTGCTATACGCTATAGGTGACGCAACAAATGAGCGCGTTAAAGAAAAGTTCGCAAATGTGTTAAATAAAGACACCGGTTTTACCAAATTAAGACAAATATGTAATGGTGCAGCCCCAGATCCGTTAAGTGCGTTCAAAGACTATTTTACGTATGTGTGTATTACATCAGTAGATGGCGAACAGTCGTTTTCAAAATATAAGAATATATTTTCACCAAAGCGAACATCACTCATGGAGACAACCATAGAAAGATACCTGATGCTGCAAAATGGCTACACCAGTTTGTGATAAGCAAGCTAGTTCATCAAGCTAGTTACGAGGGTATGTTTTACATACATCGTTATAAATTGTAACAGTTTATTGTTTCTCGTATTAGTTAATTTCGCGTACGGCACTGTCCCACGGAACATTTTTGACAGCCCTAATTATATTATATTAGTTTTTAAATAACACATTGTACTTTAAAAAGAATTCCATCTAAGGTTTCTAAAATTTTTAGTAAGTTTCAAATTAGAAAAACTAACAGCTGCGTCAGGTATTTTCAATGCGCCTAAGATATCTCATGTGAATTTTTGTACACAGAACAGAAATGATTATCTGAGGACGAATTATACATACAACATCTTAATGAATAATGATGAAGAAGATTTTGAGGAATTTAATTATGAGAATGACGAATCTGACAATGGCTCAAGTTCTGACGACAAATATATTGAGAATATTCAGAATGTTGGTAATTGTCAACCTGTGTTTGTTGAGGCTTATTTATTTTAATTTGTCTGGTACCCCGCCACTGTTTATTGTGCAATATTAGGCCGTCTGATGTTCGAGGCAGAAGAGGAAGGGCACGGCTACCGTCGGCGCAGAGGAGAGAAATAAGTGTTAAAACAGCAGTCACGGAGTACACGTCGTCTTAGTACCTATATGATTTCGTTATCAGTTTAACATCAGCAGGCACGCCGTACACGTCGTCTTAGTACCTATATGAGTTCGTTGTCTATCAGTTTTGACAGCAACAGTCACGTCGTACAGTACACATATATGTTAAGTGTAAAAGTATGTAAACGCGTGCCCACCGAATCATTATTGTTAATTTAGAATAAAGTTCTAAGTAGTTAATTGCTCGTTTTTTAAAGTTATTGCACGCCCAGCAAGGGTGGTCCTTCACAAATAAGTTCAAACACACAAACAGTGTTGTTTCACTAAAACAAAAAGGTTTATTTTTTGTCGTAAATTTTTTTATTTTTATACTTAAAATAAAGTTTTCGCTTAATATAAACTATTTTTATTTATTCTGCTTAATACAATCCTAATCTTACAAACTTAAAAAAAAAACGAAAAATAACAAGCACCGTTTTGGGGGTTAACTGCGGGAAGCGGATATGGCCGCAAGCGGTTACCGTTACCTCAGCCATTCTGGCTACCCGTATAGCGAAATCGAGTGCCACAGTGAAAGAGTTGATTGTACTTCTGCAAAAACGTCTATTTTTCGCCATGTTATACGATGTGTATGGACCTGGAATGTACGATTTACTCCCGATCTTTAATGATTATAGAAAAATTATTTTCATGAAAGTTGGAACAGGGAACATTTGAGAAAGGTAACAAAGCACTGTAAAAATAAAAATTGTCTTTAAAGTCCAAAATTTACAGGGGTAAAGAAATTTTTCAGCTTTCGGACTTTATAGTGTTTTATTAAACTAAACTGTTGCCGACGTTTCGATAAGACTTATTTCCATCTTCAAAGCTATAATAATCTAGAACCTTACTTAAAAATAATTAAGTATATGGAAATAAATTCTTACCGTAGCTTAAACAAAATAAATTAAAATTAAAAATTTCTTTCCAAGAGTAATTTCCATAAAAAAAGGTATTCTGGCATTCTTTCATTAGAAAACGTCTTTTATTATTGTCTTAGATCATTGAATTCTTCTGTAAAATGTTTTTAATAAATTACCAAACATCCTGCATATTGTTTAAATTTGTAGAAAGTTACAATTCGTACGTACTTATCAATTAAAAAGCAAAAAATACGGTTAAAACAATTTATTTTTTTAAACAATATCGATAATTCTTTTAGCAGTAACTCGAAAGATATAATACCTGAAATTATGACACAATTTTAACAACACAAGTTTTTTTTAATTCAGTTTAAATGACTAATAAAATTAGGGACCCCGTTAACAATCCCTTTCTGTATGTTGACCTCTTAGATATACAGAACCAATTTCTATTCTATTTATAAAGTTAATAGATAAAATGCACCGTTAAATTTCCCTCAAAGGATTCCTTATCTTCAGTTTAAAGCAAGTATCATATACATCCCTCCAACAAAACGTATTCTCTCTTCGCTTTAAAAACTTAACCTGTTATCTGAAACATTTTCTTAATCTGAAAAATTGTTCCACAGTCGCCGGCGGCAGAAGTCGTCTGCATCTGATCGACCTGGGAAATTCAGAGCGTGGAAAAGCCAGCGGAGGTATCCCACTTTCCGGCGTTGGAAACATTTTACTAGCAATATTTAATGGCCAGAAGCATTTACCTTATAAGGAACACAAGTTAACTCACTTACTGAAAGATTGCCTTAGCTCATTGACGTGTCACGCTGCTATGATTGTTCACGTTTCACCGTTCGCACAGAACTACTCAGAATCGTTAACCACTGTTCAATTGGCATCAAGAATACATCGAATGAGGCGGAGAAGAATCAAATTTGTGTCCTCGGCAGCAGGAAATGGCTCTGGCGGAAGTTCGGGAGAAGAAGCCACAAGGACAACTGGGACTAGCAGTGAACCTGACCCTTCCAGCAGTGATTTGTCTGCAGATACGGTGATTTATGTCGGTCCGGCAGATGAAGCTACTGATGGAGAACATCCGCCCGTGTATATCCCCAGTCTTAATTCTGGAGACAATCGATGTTCTATGAGCAAAGCTTTAAGAGGTAAGCGCAATTTTATGTTTTATGAGAAATATTTTTTGCCAGTAAATGAGTTGCTGGAACATGAAATGAAGCATAAAATAATATTTCAAAAGTAAAAACGTATATACAGTGTGTCCTCGGATGGAGTTCCCAATACAATTATTTTTTTTATCAGTTTTTCGAAAAAAGACATTCTACATAAAAAATTTTGCTTATTTTGAAAATTCAATAACCGTAATCAAATATTCGAAAAATTGTACAGGGTGATCAAAAACTTAAAAAATGTGAGATATGTTCAAGAGTAAACTACCGATATTTTTCTTTTTTAGAGAAAAATTTCATGAACAAGTATTGTTCGTAGTCATAAAACCGACTTAAATTAAAAATTTCGTTGAAAAAATTGAATGTCATTGAAAACCAATTTTGTCTTGTTACAGGACGAAAGCTTCATTTTAAAGAAAAAAATGTTTTCTTTATAAATAATTTTACTTTCCTTCAAATGGCTTATACAATAGACCCCTTGCACTTGTCGGATTTTTAAAATTAATTCATGTTTTAATATAGTCTTATTAAAACATTAGCAATAATTATCAAATCTGTTTTAATAATTTCTACCTGATAAATGTTTAAATTACTAATTGAACTTCCGGGAATATCACTGTGTCTGGCCACGATATCTCCGGGTGGTGAACAATACGGCATATAGTTCATGCATTAATTAAATATGGGTGCTTGTTTCCTAAAATTATTCAGTAGTCTCTGGTCTGCATCTACTGAAATATTCCGAAACAGAAAACCGGAAATTTATACACCATGATAAAGTGAATTTTATTTAATTTTAAAATGTTAATACGTAAACTACATACTAACGCTCATGTATCGAGCCCTCACTTTAGCCGCGAATATCTCAAAAACGCAGAAGGGGAAAAAATTAGAAAAATATCATTATGTGCCTATTGTAAACCACTCACTTCAATTTTAATAATTTGGGTTAAAACGTTACAAAGATTCTTTAATTTATACCAAGAAACGTATTTTTACGATCCTCTCGTCACATTAAAGTTTAAAGTGGTCATTTTTCGGAAATCATTTAGTTTTGTGTACAATTTTTTAGTGGTATTTTTTTCACGACTCCGTTTATGAGATATTCGCGTTAAAAGTGAGGGCTGAATATATTTGATTTCTATAATAGTTTTACCGGAAAAAGTGTGACAAAAAGCAAAGAAGTAATATTTTTGTACTAGTCAAATTTGGGGGTGACGTTGCACTATATTTTTCCGTATAACTCGTGACCGGTTGGAGATATCTAATGCCGTTCTGGTTCCTAAATTTTTCTTTATAGATAGAATTAAAACCCCAAATCTACAGTATGTCCACAGTTAGAGTGGATAAGAGAGTAAACTTTTTTATTTTTTATTTTACGCGGAAAAGTTTTGCTTTTGTTAAAAATATGATTGCCATGAAGTAAGTTAACATGTCATGTAGAGGGTGTTCAGACAATTAAAAAATCTGAAAATTATCTAAGAGTAAACTGTTCAATTTTAACGGTATGAAAATCTGTACAAAGGAAAGTTGTTTGGAATAAAAATTTATGTCAGAATTCCAATTTGTGGATAAATCTACCTATTTCTTTAAAAAACATTTCATAAGTATCGAGTGGCATAAAAATTAAAAACTGTATAACTGAGGAATTGGCTTGTGGTAGACAGTGACATTTCTTTTTCCTCGATTTGTCATTTTACTGTACATCATTTTCTAGTTCATTATTAATAACTATTGTAAAAATGCTAACTTTACACAAAAAATTTATCTAATACAGTGTTATGGAATTGGTGTTTTGCTATCGGAAAGTAATCTAAGATTTTACTTTAAATGCCCAGGCCTGTGTGTTACACAGTCGACTTGCCACAAAATAGTACAGAAACTTTTAAGAACTGGACTGTTGTTGAAAATACCAATACCTACAAAAAATATGAAGATGATTCCAGCACTCTGTTAGTATTACAGTCAGTAGATGAACATCCTAGACTGTCATTAAGAAGACGATCGGAATATTTGGACGTGGTTAAGAAATCTCAGCTTCAAAAAATTTTAAAACGCAATAAGATATATCCTTACAAACCGATTTTCTAACCACACCTTAGAGACAGGCGACGAAGCAAAACGTCTTTATTTTTGGTTGAAGCATGAGTAGATACTTTCATAAAAAATATCTTTACACATGAATCCACCTTCTCGACTAATGGGATTGTATCTCCGCAACATAGTCCACATTGGAGTGAAGTTAATCCTAATTTTAGAATACAATGTAGGCGACAATGCTTTAAAAGGGTAAATGTTTGGTGTACAGTCACTTACCATGGAATTATATTGCCATATTTTCTTAAAAATACTTATAACAGCAATAGTTATTTGAATATGCTGCAAACTTCTTTCAATGATGAATTACAAAATTTACCGTTGGATAACCCCAATTCATTTTATGATGGTTGTCCAGATCATTCTGCGGCAAATATTAGAACTTGGTTACGGAATAAGTTTGATGACCGAGGAATTGGTCGGTATGGTCCAAATCCACGGCATTAGGGGTCCCCTGCTTTAACAAATACAGATTTTTATTTGTGGGGTCAATTGAAACAAGTTTTATACAGTAGGCTTTTAGATAATAATATGTTGACATGTTGAAATGCCACATTAGGGAAGCTACACATCTTTCCTAATGTTGTATTTGGTATTGACTAAACAGTCAGTATCCTTACAAGAGGTTAGAAACACAAAGAGCTTTACCCTTGCCTTCAAAAAATGCATGGAGCATGGTGAAGATGTGTTTAAATAACATTTTTTTCAAAAATTTATTTTAGTTTTCCTAATACATTTTTTCAATGCTGTTAAATATAAAAGCAGTTTAATATAATTAGCTGTCTTATTTAATAATTTTTGTAAGAAGAAAATAAATTTTATTTTACCGTAAGTTTTACCGCAAGAAACGAGTTAGGTATATTTATCCACAAATTGCAATTCTGACATAACCTTTGATTCTAAACAACTTTTCTTAGTGACAGTTTTTCATATCGTTAAAATGAAACATAGTTTACTCTTACATAATTTTCAGATTTTTTAATATTCTGAACACCCTGTATATGACATATCAACTTACTTCATGGCAATCATATTTTTATTAAAAGCAATACTTTTTATGCAGAGTAAATTTTCCGCGTAAAATGAGAAATAAAAAAAGTTTACCACTTATCTTATCCACTCTAAATGTGAACATACTGTATATACTTGAATTTGTTTTCAATATAAAAAAATTAGATCCCGTTTAACCATCTTCAACTAAACTTTTCTACGTTTTTCGTTTGGACAAAAGTTTTTTCTAGCGATTTTATTGACGTATTTTCACATATCGGTCCGATGATAATTTGGAAAAATTGATAATTATAATTACTTAACTTAAAATTTCACACAAATAACAAATAACACGACTTGTTCACATTTAACAACATGCTTTGCCTGCTTTCTGCACTAGAACTATATAGGGTCCAGTGACGTCACCGCATCGACGCCCGGTTGGCAATGTTTGCGTGCGTAATAGACTAATTCAAACATTAATGTTAAATAACTTTTGGAAAAAAGACAAAATAAAAAAAATCTTTACACACTGTTTTTTGTATTAAGTAATTCCTATTATTTTAGTTTTTGGTAATAAACTTGCATTTTTTATTTCAACATATCAATTAACAAGAAATATCTATATATTTTTCAGGTTCCAGTGCCGAGCAACGACCATCACAAGTTCCTAAACTCCAGAAGGCTGACGAAAAGCCTCCATCTCACCGACCAGTTGTTAAAACGTGCCAAAGCAATAAAACATCCCCCGCACACACCAACTCACCAAAATCATCTCCAAGTAGAATTCCTTCCATTAAGAACAAAGGTGATAGTTCGAAACATTCAATAAATGGAGGTAGCGATGAGCATTGGATTGACGGTCCACGTATATCCAAGTCTAAAGTTGCGGAAGCTCGGCATCTAATGAAAGAAGCATGTCATGTCAAAAAGCGGGAGACGTGGATAGATGGACCAATGCAAGGTGATGCTTCTGCTGGTTACGGTTATATGGATAGTCATAAAAAGAACATGATAAGGAAATGGGTAGAGCACCAGACCATTCAAATACAGAAGACCAAGTACGTACACCCACGATCCCAGGAATCTAAACCTACGAGAGAACTAACTCAATTTAAAAACTGCGATGAAGAAGAAGTTGTTAAACCGATAAATTCGAAAAAACAAGAAGTAGTTGAAGAGGGTATCATTAGAACCGGGTTAAAAATGGCTACAGTAACAAACGATACAATACCAGAATGTCAAACTTCGGAAGAGAGAGAAGAAAGACAACAATTAGAAGATGAAGATATGGAAGAAGATGAAGAGGAGCCGGAAATTCCCCCAGCTCTACCACTCATTCAACCGCTAAGCAGCAGGGAGGTATCTCTGGAAAGCTTAGATATGTTACTTAAAGAAAGAATGTTATCCAATGCTGAGTACAACAGTTACCAAAATAGTACTTATGAGGAAAATGGAGACAGTGAAGGGGATGAAATGCTAGAAATAATAGAAGTAGAAGAACCTCTCGAGCCAGTTCCAACGCAAGACTGCTGCTTGCAAGTAACTGAAGAAGATATAGCATTATGTATGGGATATGCTGAAAACCCTTTACCAGAAGTAGACCAGGAAAATCCGCTAGATCACCCACTAAGAATTCTAAGTCAAGAAAATCTTACAGTTGTGTCAACATTTACGGACTCCATGTCTGTTTTTACGGATTTGGAGAGAATTTTACCACGCCATCGATTTGAGCGCTATGGATTATATAACGATGATTATGAAGATCCTGATAATCCATATCCGAGAAATGGTAATCTTGACGAAACAACTCGAAAGAAATTTGACCAACTCGCACGCTTACATGAACTATACACTAATAGGTTAGCCAAAGCAAATGTAACAAATTCGGAAACATATCAACAGCAAAAACAAAATCATAGAGTTCTAACTAGGTGTGAATCATTAACCTTAACAGATATGTTATATGGAGGTGGTGGAGGTGGTGGAGGGGGGCACGATAATAGTAGTATATATAGTGAACCTGCATACGTCCAAGAAAAGTTTTGTGAGAATTGCAAAGTCAATATGTCCAGACCTGCAACCGCACAAAATTGGTACACTGACTCCTACTTGTCAGCGAGTACCCAAGACTTAACCGAAAAAAAATCCTATGAATCGACTTTAGGTAGTAGGTTTCAAAGGTACTGCCATAAATATAAAGACAACAACTTAGCTTATTTACGCCATCCTGATGGTGCATCGAATCCGAATTTAAGAGAAGAGACTAATAAAAGAATGCCTGGAAATGGTGCTTGTTCTTCTGAAAAAAACTCCGAAATTAATCCTGCCGAATCTATTACTTCTCAACCTTTACCTCCACCCAATAGTCTTCCATCTGTCGAACGTATGAATCGAGCTATTCTTAGCCTAGAAACTGGGGTAACCGCCATAAAATTAAGTCATAAGTCTGAAGGGTACGATAGTGGCCATGATTCTACGCCAAGAACGTCCAAACACAGTCCCGCGGCAATTTCCAGAAGAGCTGAGAGTGGATATGATAGTGTTGTTAGAGATAGCGAAAGTTCGAGTATCGATTCCGAACCAAGCAGAATGTCCCATTTTCACAGTAGAAGAGGTAAATGCAAACACAAGCACGAGAAGTCGTTCTGTTCTTGGTTTCTAAATCCCTTTACCTGTAAATATATAGATGAACCTCCCGAAACTCATTTTTAAATATGTTGTATTTTTATTATCTTCTTCGAATTTCTATTTTTTGTATTTGATCTCAGGATGATCATAGGCTGTATTCTAATATATTTTTTAAATAGTTTCTCTATAGTTCAAGAAAATTTGACAGAAAACGCGGATATTTGTACCACATTCTCACCTATCAGAATTATTTCGTGGGTAGTACAAAATTAAGAGATACCGTACAACTAAAAATTGTTGACAGTTATAATAAGTGATTGAGAAAAAAATATTCCAGTTTAAAATAATGATTTGTAACAAATACTATCAATAGCATAGCGTAGTCGAGGTAAATAAAGGGCATTAAATTTAACATTTGTAAATTAACTTAAACAAGATTTTGAAATAGTTGGAAATGAATTCGTGAAGAATAAATATCGCATGACATTTTTTATGTATATAACCAAATTACATAGTGAAGAAAAAAGAGTTTCTGTGAAAGTATTTTTGTTTATAAATATTCCCAAAAATATAGCAGAAAAATTACTCTCAGTTTTTCATGATATTTTAAAAGTGATTTTCAGCTTTGATATATTTTATGCAGATTCTTATTCGTCACAAAAACACCTACACAAAAGTTACAAAATGAAACGTGCTCCATATCTCTTAAAACAATCGAGATATCTATCCTACACCCAAATTGAGAACACCTTCTAAATACAGACATTTTCCTAATACTATTGTGAATTAAAACATAAAATAAGTCGCATACATTATTGATACTAAATGGAGCTATATACAGGGCTAGTGATTTAAATAATTGAGGGTAATGATCCATTAAATTTGTATACAAATATGTCAATCAGTGGTATTACCAGAATTTATACGTCAATTGGAAATTCGATCAAAACATTTAACTTCTAATTGCATTTCTAAAAGAAAAATACATTTGCATTTTATTCGAATAAACGAGTAGTTTTAGAGACAATTCTGTTTTTTTTTAAATACCCAACAAGCACAAAATGGTTATATTAGAATTGTTAGAATGTTAAAACAAAATGTAAAAAAATATTTTTGTCATGTTTCTATACGTTATAAACTGCAAAACATTTAAGTTTTGAATATTGAATCAGATGATCTCTGACTGATCTAATACCATCATGCTGAAATCACATACTCCTGGAATTGATGCCTTGTAATAAATCTGGCAAAACACCTAAGAAAATTTAAATAAACTTCTAACATTTTTTGAAAGTGAAATGGGAGAGCTGCAAAAAAGAGTATATACGTTTTCCAAATCGCCATATACCAAATTTTTAAAGTCATTCCAATTTAATTATGAACATGGAAAATTTCGTATTAATGTATTTGTGTAAATAATGTGAATAACAAATTTAAACAAAATATACATAATCATGGAATTTTAAACGAGTCCAGCCCTGCATGAAGCATTAATTTTTCAATAAACGTGTATTTCTTGTCCAAAAAAATGAGTCTTAATTAGTGTATTGAAGTGAAATTAATAAAAAAATGACGTTAGTTAGTTGATTACCTAATGTATAGAATTTATAATATCAATATTTTTTTTAAATTTATTGGAGAATAACTTTTAAATGTGCCATCAAATATGATGACATTATTTTATACACTGATCGATTGGCTTTTTAAAAGTTTATAAATATTTATCAAAAACTAATGCGAAAGATGATGTTATTAGCATTGAGATCAACAGATTTTTTTTAGGGGTCATGCAAAATATTAAAGTTTGTATTTTGTTCCAGATTTTAAAACGTTTTTTGAATTCGCTATATCTCCAAAACCAATGGACCGATTTAAATCGTCGTAGTCTTAAAACATAGAGGAAAGTTCATTCTTTCAGTCTTTAGTTCTGTCATTTGAAAACTTTCAATTAAACAGAACTAACGCAAAGGAATGCCTATTTTCAATTGCGTCCACTATCTTGAATTTTAATATTTAGATCATCTTGACATTTAGTCTTTGTAGCCTATTTAATCAGCTAACTAATGACACCAAGTTCATTAAAATCGGTTGAGAAACAAAAATTTGTCAAAGAAAAACGAAAAGTAAAGTTTTTATCGCCCTGTATATATACATCTACCACAATATATCTGTCAAAGCAGTTAATCTAGTTTAATAGTTGGAAAAAGTTTGTTTAGTAAGGATCCTTATTTGAGGAAAAACTTCATTAACTTGCTGACGTTTCGGTAACTTTTATTACCATCCTCAGGGACTAGAAGATATAAAATTGTGATGTATATATTTAAATACAAAAAATGTAAAATAAATTATGTTAATAAAATATCATGTAGAACAAACAATTAAAAGAAAATAAAGGGATATATGCACCTACAGACATACACATAAAAATATTTAATTATACTTTTTTGGACATCTCAAAATTTAATTTCAAACAAAATGGTATCAGTTATTAATATCCAACTGAGAAGTACTGATGCAGAATGTTTGAACTAATCAAACAGCATAGATCTTAAAATAACTCTTACTTTATAAAAATATATTATCCAAATGTGCTACTCAGTATTATATGTCCACTTAATAAATTTCCAATAAATGGAACATGTTCTATAGTATACGCCCACCCTGAATCTTTATTATTAAGTGAACGAAATAAAATTAATGAAGAAATTCAAATCTCCCAACAAAAATTTAATACTTGCTTTTTTTGCAGGGAAACGGATGGTATAGTTGCTAGTATATCTAACTAGTAAATTGATCATACCTAGTGCCGCGGGTTAGAGCCACGCTTCTGTGAAATAATTAATTAGTTATTAAAGCAGCCCCAGAAGTGGTTCAAATTCCACTATAATCGTTTTCTTCATCCACATAAATATTGATTACCTATCAAGAGATTCTACGGTGACTTGGAAAAACATTTTTCAAATATTTTTCAGCCAATTGAATCAATAAATGGGAATTATGCCGACAGCTTTCGTATGTGATAATCTTGCAACTGAAACTTGTTACTTGACTAAAGTCCATTTTTTTTAGTGTTTATACCATATCCATAAGTGTTAAGTATTTTTTGAATATATTTTAGTATTTTTTATGGAATGTGTTTAAAAACTTAACGGAACAAATATGGCATAAAAATATCTCGAGTCCAAGAATCGACCACATACGGCCCCAAAAAAGAGCTCAAATTTATTTGCATTAGTAGCCCTTCTGATAAAATACGATGTACTACCTATTGAATGATATGCTGTAGGTAAGGATGTGGCATAATTCTGAGTAATTATCTATTCTTACTCTAATTGTACCTAAAAATAACAAGTATCTTTTGGTAGTAAAATCCGTACGAATTTCTAATATTTTGGGCGCACATGTATGGAGTAAAATGGCTGTATTTTATCGAATTAATACTACACAACTATTAAATTTAATAATTATATTATTATAAAAATCGGAGTGCTTTTTGCTAGAACATATTGGAAAGTATTTTTGCAAATATATAATGTGAAGTTCTGCTATTGTAAAAATTATAAAATAAATATTTTTCCAACTGTAATTCAAAGTTAATTGTTAATTTAATTAAGACTCCATTTGTAGCTTTCTTCTAGTGATTATTTCTAATATATGATCAATTACTTAAAAGTGTTAAATATCAACCAATCAGTATGATCTGTATACGTTAAAATGTGTCAAATATATTAATAAGATAATTTTTATCGGTAACATCTTATACATCTCTTAACATTTTTGTACATTCTGCATATCAAGTTGACTTTTATAAAGGGATCAAAATTTATATCTTGCAAACAATTTTTCTACCCATAAGCTAAGACTGCTTGTCAATTTTGATCTCAACATCTAAATTTTATACAAGGGCTTCTTTATACCTATATATTGCCTATAATTAAAACATTTTTGTGTGATAAAAGTAGTTTATATTTTAACTATTATTTGTTTTCTAAGATTATATAAACTTATGTACATTAGTGTAAATTTGTGTATTTATTTCTATTTTATATTGTTATAATCATTTAAATTTATTTGTAATATAGCCGTTAGAAAATATTGCAGTTGTATTGAGTATATTATAAATAAAATATTTATCTGGAACATATTTTTCTCTTTTCTATTTTCGAAATTGTGAAGTCTACATTATCGACAATTCCCGCTCTCAACTTAATTCGAAACAAATTAGAAATAAATCTTATTTGCTCTATGAAGGAATTGAACCATTGTAAGCTTGCAACTTTCGTCTTAAAGAGCCAAAGCCATAAATAATGTTATTCGTTTCAATTGTCAGCGGTACTCAAACACTATAATGCAATTTATGATACTGTTTGAGATCATTTAATGTCAATAAGTTGTTTACTCAGCATTTATTACTTAATTCTTTTTTTGTCTTTGTGCATTGTTAATATTAGGACTAATAGAAAACACAAATAAATATTTAAATGAATTTTAAAATAAAAGCACAAATTGGCCCTTTAAGAAAGTTGCAATCTTACAGATCCATCGGCTACACTTCCAAGTCCCTTAT
Organism: Rhamnusium bicolor; assembly: GCA_029963845.1. NCBI lineage: Eukaryota > Metazoa > Arthropoda > Insecta > Coleoptera > Cerambycidae > Rhamnusium > Rhamnusium bicolor. Next base: position 3,375 of record JANEYF010000708.1, on the reverse strand, counting down.
ATTTTAATTCCTGCTAACAAATGGGTTTATACTAGAAATATGGTAGAACTTATTTATTTATTTTTAGGGTTTAATAGTTCCCATTTTCAGCAACAAAATAATCGTCCTTACGGCGAGGATAATGTTATGGTACCGAGATGATGATTATGTAACTGTACTCATATTTCATGAATTTCACGTTCATGAAATCTTTCACACATAAAACACGTTTGGGATATGATCGAAACTAGACTTGGTAATTTTCACACTCTCTCAGGTAATACCGATCAACTTCGGCGTCCGTCGTGTAAACAGGCATGAAATTAATTACCCCAGCAAACAATCCATCATCTTATCGTGCCAAGAAGAGTTAATGCGTGCCAGAGAAGTCACAACAGGACTATACGTTATAGACGTTCCCTTTTGCTTTTTGTATTTTAATCATTAGTTCATTACAGAAAACCATTATTTTCTGTAAGGGGTTTCGATAAACTAATTTTTTCTGTTCAGTTATTTAATACTATCTCAAATATCTTGCTACGCTGCTTTTTAACTATAGAACTAGCAGTGACATCTATTTTCGAGTATCTAAAACGATTATTCTCCTAACATGGAATACTGTTCTATCGTACAACTCTGAATTGTAGGTACCATCATTTATTTTATAATAAAATAATGTCTAATTCAAGTAAACTGTAAAATTGTTGTTTCAATTTGAAAATCAATGAAAAGTTTCTTCAAGTGTCACCAGATGGTAGAGGCATTTGGTATGGCTGATATTTCTTAAGGTATAAATACACAGAATAAATTCAGTAACTAACTCTGATTATCAAACACAAAAAAAGTTGCTATTGCTTCCTAATAGGGTTACAGTCTTTGAAAATCTTCCTTTTACCAGAGGACCACACGAACACTAACATTAGTCAAACAGTAATCAAAGAATCTAAAATTCCACTTTAGGAAACTCTTAGACTGGTCGTCCATATACGGGACATGTCTGCAATATTTTTGATAAAGACTGACCATCTCACATGCTTCATCTCAAACAAATACGCCTGTGATGTCACCAGATTTTAATGAATCATGTCGCGATCCTCTTTAAAATACAACTAGCTTCAAAAATATTAATATGAAAATATATTCAGGTCATAAATATTTTAAACATAGCCTTAAAAGCTATTATTAATTTTTCATCTTAGTGAAATAGCTTAAGATATTTTGAATCCTGTTTCATGATTTTTGATCCAAGTTTATCAAGAAGTACCTTAAAGCTCGTCTGTATCATTCTATAAAATGATACAAATTTTGCGGTATTCCATTATTTCTTTTGATTGGCTACTTTTGTGGGCAAAACTGCGACTAAATTTGCTTAGCTGAATATGGATGTATCCAAAATCTTTGCTTACTTTTATTTCTTTTTCTTTGTAGTGACACATATCGTTAGACAAATGTCGTAAAGAAATTACAGACCTCGTCCACTTGAGTGAATCATGTCGTCGGATGAAGATGCATTACTGCTAGTGGTATTAGTATGAAAAAGAAAAAGAAATAAAAGTAAGCAAAGATTTTGGATACATCCATATTCAGCTCATCAAATATCGCAGTTTATACAAAACACTAATCAGAGGACAAATAATGGACCGGATCTTATTACACCTTCAAATCATTTTATAGCCAATATCAGCCGCTTTAAGGTACTTGCTTGATAAGCTTGGATCAAAAATCAGAGAAAACTAGGATGTCAAAATCGGTAGTAGCATTTTACCAGATGAAAAAGCAACTCTAACTAATAGCTTTAAGGCATGTTTAAAATAATATTTATTACCTGAATATTATTTTTCATATTAATATTTTTGAAGCAGTTACATTTTAAAGACATTCATATTCATTAAAATCTGGTGACATCACAGGCGTATTTTGTAGATGAAAAGCATGGAGATGGTGTTAGAGCGATATGTTGTGTATTTTGGGCATGAATGATTGTATGATGAAAGCGTGAATGCTGCTGAATTTGGTGGTTTCTTTGAACTGTAAAATTATGTGAAGCTGGTGTATATAGTATACCACCTATAGTTTGTATTGTTTTCAATTTGAACTCATGCTTTTCGTGATTACTCATTTTATGTAGATCAGGTAAAAAACTTTTTTAGAAACTGCAAGTCTAGGTCCTCAGTCTGTTCTTTATTGATTTTATTCTTGGAAGAAAAATATTCTACAGCTATGTTTTCTAAAGGATCTAAGGCTTTCCGTTTAATTTTTGTAGCTTTAGGCTTAGGCAGCAGTAGCTGTTGCTCACTGTCCTGGTGCGCGTATATCATATTTTCGTTATTAATTTTATTAACACTTTCGTCAGAGTTAGAATTAGAATTTGGAATTCAGAATCTTCATCCAATTCATAATCGGTGACATCGGTTGATGTTTTTGGAGCTGGAATGCTACCTTGTTGCATCCTTAATTTTAAAAAAGACAGGAGGAAGTCTAAATACTCTGCCAAATAATATTTTTCCTTTTTAGTTGCTGCAGATCCACTAGGAAGCTTTTGCCTTAAGTGCCGTGTGTATGCAGACCTTATATTCTTCCATTTATCTTCACAGGCTGCTCCTGGAAAATATATTTTTGTTACAGGTATTTTGCCGCAGGAATGAATTTCAAGCGGCTATCATTTAGTTTTATGCGAGGTGACTGTACAATTGGACGAATAGTTGAGGAAGTTTCAGAAAAAATATGGGAATGTTTGCAAGAAGAATACATGTCTGTTCCTGATGAAGCAATGTAGATTGATATATCAAGTCGCTTTGATGAACTTTGGAATTTGCCTAATTGTATAGGCAGTATCGACGGAAGACATATTATAATAATTTGCCGGGCCAAATCCGGGTCTTATTTTATAATTACGAAATTTATTTTTCTTTGCAATTGTTAGATATAGCAGACGCAGACAGCAATTTTATTGCAATTGATGTTGGTGATTATGGGAGAAATGGGGTGCAGTATTTCGCAATTCAAGTATTGGTACATTTTAGGACAGGAACATTAAATTTTCCCGAATCACAGCCTCTACGTAAAGCACCCAATATGTATTCTTTTCCGTACTACTTTGTAGGTGACGCAGCTTTACCACTCAAAACATTTGATGAGGCTATATCTGGTTTAACAAATCAAAAACGAATATTTAACTGTAGGCTTTCTCGAACTCGTCGAAGTGTTGAATGCGCGTTTGGAATAATGGTTTCAAAATTCAAACTACTTGAAAGACCTATCCTATGCTCACCAGAAAAAGTTGACAAAATAATAAAGGCGTTATGCGTTTTGCTTAATTTCATCAGGAAAAGAGAAGGAAAAATGTCTGAGCCTTCTATCGAACCAGAAGAAGCAAATACCGCGTCACGATTACAT